>PVIY010039141.1:0-23346 GCA_004026745.1 Myrmecophaga tridactyla
AAGTTAATATTTCCTTTGAATGAAAAAAGAAATCATAAAAATTACAGCTTGAGAAAGCTAACAAATATCATGAATTTCACAAAATGCATAGAAAAGCATGTTTGTTTTATTAACTAATAGCCCGGTATACCTTTACAATATAACTTCCTATAATTTTAGCTACCCTCACTTTCAGTGTTTTTTTTCATATGACAATGACTTGGCAATATCATTTTTTATAGAAAGAATAGGGAGAAAATTCAGTTTTACTCCAACTTGGTAGATTGCAACCTCTTGTTTAATTTTCTGTACTAATGGTGCATAAAGCATGTATCTTCACACACTCCATATATTGCATGTTGGGGAGTCCTGTGAAGGCTGTTTCTGTTCTGGTATAGCTGACAATGCTTAAGTTTAAATGGAAGTGACTATGAATCCCAAAATACATCACATTCAACCCAATTCTACTTCTCCAGATTCCCAGAATAGCTATGGTTCTCCAGCGTCACTCCGCACATCAAAGGGCATGTGAGAGGAGAAAAGAGAATGGAAAAAGATTTGAGACAACAGTGATTAAAATATCTCAGTTCTTCAAAATGTTCAAATATGTGTTTCTGTGTAGTCGCTGCAAGACTCTCTTAGGGCTTTGGAAGGGCCATACAAGAGAGAGGCTCTTTAGCTTCCTTCTACTTAGCAACCCAGCAATGCACTTCTCCATGTATTAGAGCTGATTGGTGGTTGGTGGTGCCTGGAGCAGTACCCCTTAACAACACATCCTGAAAGCGGGAAAGAGGATCATGGCATACTATGGGTGGCTTGGGGTAATGAATGCGATGGAGAAACCATGTACTCGTCATTCTTCCTGAAGAAATACAGCTCTTTTTAATTACAGATGAAGTGTTTGCCAAGGGATATTGACTGAATTCAAGGGTATCTAAACCTACAGTGTCCAGCTATTAAGTTCATGCCCCTACACAGCACTTGAAATGTGGTCAATCTTAACCACAGTGTACTATGAGGGTAAGGCACACATGGAATGTCAAAGACTTGGAATGCAAGAAAAAGAAAATATCTCAAAACTTTTATATTGACAACACACTGAAGTGGAAACATTTTGTATAAATCACAGATAAAATGTACTTTAAAATTAACTTTCTAATTAAAACTATCATTCCTATGAAACCAAAATGACATGTTGTTCTCATTTGAGGTGTGCATTATTTATCTGTTCATATATATTGCTCTAAGTAATTAATTGACAGATTTTTAACTATTTCAATTTTTTAACTGATGACAATTTTAAATGTTAGGCTTTGAACACATCATCTATTTAAGGAATGAAAGAATTAAAATAGAGAAGTATGATTATAGATAATAATGTTATAGACATACCAGTAGATGATAAAATGCTTTAAATTTTCTATACAAGTTATGCAAAAGCTATCATCTACAATCTAAAAAAAAAAGCTAGGGCAACTTGTTGATTAGCTTATTTTGTAACGTTTTTGCTTTTTAAAATAGTTACAGAGACATACAGAGAGGTCTTTTTTACCCTTCATACATTTTTCCCAGTAGTTGCCTCTTACATAATTAAAGGATCATATCCAAAGGGAAATTGACCTTCATACAATGTGTATTTATTTCTGTTATTTTAACATGTGTAAATTTGTATAATCACCCCTAAATTCAAGGTATAGAGCTATATTATATGGCCATGTAGAATTGGTGTTAATTCTTCTTTAAATGTTTGCTACGTATCTCCAATGACACGATCTTGGCCTAAGGATTTCTTTTTCAAAAGAAAATCATAAATTCAATCACTTTAATAGTTATAGGACATAAGTTATAGTGCATTAGTTTCCAAATGTTTGCACATTTTACTGTTATCTCCTATTATTGATTTCTACATTGATTACATTGAGCTGAGCGAACACATTGAGTGGGTCCTCTATAACATCAATTCTTGTATATTTGTTGAAAATTCTTTTATGTCCTGCATATGGTGTATCTTGATATTTCTTAGGAGGGTATTTGAAAAGCATGTGTATTTTGCTGTTCTTAGATTATTCTATAAATGTCAATTAGAGCCTGTTGATTCCTGGTGTTATTAAATTCACCTTTGTCCTTGCTGATTTTCTTCCCAGTTTTTCTAACAATTATTAAGGAATTGGTGTTGCAATCTCCCAACTCCAACTGTGGCTTTATCTATTAAAAGACAGATTTGTTCCTTTAAGCTGTCTTAATGAACTCTGAGACTGTTGTTTGGTACACTATAGGACTGCTATGTTGCCCTACTGGATGATCATTTTATCATTATATGATATTTCTCTTTCCTCTGGAGCCGACCTTATCATATAATATTATAGGCACTCCTGATTAATTTTTCTCAATCCAAAGATAATTTATTCAAGGTCTCAGTTCATTACTACAAAAGAGCCCTAAGTAATATAGACATGGATTTTATCTAAGGCACACTTTATTTTTGGTTGTGATTATTAGAGAAGTTGTGAATTTGCAAAACACACATGAAACACTTGAATCCTATACACCACTGCACCATCAACAACTTGCATTTGTGTGGAACATCTGTTGCTACTAATCACCTTGTATTAGTATCATGCATTCACCCATGAATGAACATTGTTATACTTGTACTATTAACTAGATTCCATCACCTACAACAGAGTTCATTTTATTGTGTATAGCCTTATATTTTATCTATTGAATTTTATTCTATAATATATCCACCCTAGTTTCCTCTTTTAACCACATTCATCTATATAGAGCAATGCTGTTGATTGCACTCACAATAATGTGCTACCATCACCACCATTCATTCATTTCCAAACTTTTTTTTTTTTTGCATGGGCAGGCGCTGGGATGCGAACCTGGGTCACTGGCATGGTAGGCGAGAACTCTGTCTGCTGAGCCACCGTGGCCCACCCTCCAAACTTTTAATATCAATCAAAATAGATATTATGTACATATTAAGCATTAATTCTCTAACACCAACTATCTCTTGGTAACTTATAGTCCAGATTTTATCTCTATGAGAAGTTTATTATAATCAGCTCATAATGGTGAGATCAGATAATACTTTTCCTATTGTATCTGATTTATTTCACTCCAGATAATGTCCTTAAGGTTCATCCATGTTTGAGGCGCTCTCATTTATCTATTTTTCCTTTCCCTGCATGTGCTTTGGGTATAAAGTCTAGGAAACCATTGCCTAACACAATAAATTGAGAATGTTTCCATATATTTCTCCTAGGAGTTTTATGACCCTGACTCTTGTATTTAGGTTTTTGATCCATTTTGAATTAATTTTTGTATGTGGTATGATATAGTGGTCCTCTATCATTCTTTTGCATATGAATATCCATTTCTCCCAGCACTTTTTGTTGAAGAGACTACTCTTTCACAATTAAATCATCTTGGAAGACTTATCCGAGATCAATTGGCCATAGCTGTGGGTTTCTAAACTCTCAATTTGAACCCATTGATCAGTGTGTTTTTCTTTATTCCAGTACTATGCTGTCTTGACCACTATAGTTTTGTAGTATGCTTGGAAGTCATGAAGTGTGATTCCTCCAACTGTGTTCTTCTATTTCAAGATGCTTTTGCCTACTGGGGACCTGAATCACTCTAAATAAATATTTGGTAATTGGGTTTCCCATTTCTGCAAAGTAGACTGTTGGAATTTGAATTGGGATTTCATTGAATCTGTAAATCAATTTGAGTAGAATTGGCATATTAGTGATATTTAGTGTTCCAAACAAAGAACATCGACTGCCCTTCCATTTATTTAGGTCTTCTTTGATTTCTTGTAGTAAATTTTTGCAGTTCTCTGGGTACCTGTCATTTTCAGCCTTGGGTAAATGTTTTCCTAGATATTTGATTATTTTAGTTGATAGTGTAAATATATATATATTTTTTATTTCCTCCTTTGATTGTTCATTATGAGGGCACAGAAACATTGTTGCTTTTTGCATGTTGATCTTTTAACCTGCCACTTTGTTGAACTAGTTTATTACCTTTAGTAGTTTTATTGAAGATATGTCAGGACTTACTATATATAGGTTCATGCTGTCTGCAAATAGGGAAACTTTTACTTCTTCCTTTCCAATTTGGGTGATTTTTATTTCTTTATCTTGCCTAATTGCTCTATCTAGAATTTAGGTGTTTGACCCATTTTGAGTTGAATTATGTATAAGGTATGGTGAAAGGGTTCGCCTTTCAAATGGAGATCCAGTTTTGCCAACACCATTTGTAGAGGGGACCGTTCTTTCACAATTAAGTAGTTTTTGCCACTTTGTCCAAATCAGTGGGCCATAAATATGAGTGATTTCTGACCTCTCAATTTGATCCCATCATTCTGTATGTTTGGTCTTATGCCAGTACCATGCTGTTTTGATTTCTGTGGTTCTGTAATAATTTTAAGATTGAGAAGTTTGAGTCCTCCAATTTCATTCTTCTTTTTCAAGATGGCTTTAGCTCCTTACCCTTCCATACAAATTTAATAATTGGTTTTTCAGTTTCCGCCAAGAATGTTGCTAGAATTTTGGATGATGTTGCATTGGATACATAAAGTGCATTAGGTATGATTGACACCTTAACACTATTTAATCTTCCAATTCATGAGCATGGAATACTCTTTCATTTATTTAGAATTTCTTTGATTTCTTTTAACTATGCTTTATAGTTTACTGTGTACAATTTCCTTACACCCTTTCTTAGATTTATTCCAGATATTTGAGTCTTTTATTTGCTATTGTGGGTGGAATTGGTTACTTACTTCTTCTTCCAATTGTTCTTTGCTTTTTATAGAAGCAATGCTGATTTTTAGGGGTTGATTTTGTACCCTACCATTTGCTGAATTCATTTTTTAACTCGAGGATCTTTTTTGTGGATTTTTCAAGATTTCCATAATATGAGATCACATCATCTACAAATATGAAAAGTTTAATTTCTTCCTTTCCAACTTGGATGACTTTTATTTTTTTGTCTGACTAATTGCATTGGTAAGAACTTCCAGCACAATGTTGACTAAGAGAGATGACAGTGAGTGTCCTTGTCTTCTTGTTCCTGATCTTAAAGGGAAAACTTTAAATCTTTCACCACAAAGTAGAATGTTAACTGTGGATTTTTCATATATGTCCTTTATCATGCTGAGGAGGTTTCTTTCTCTTCCCTGTGTTTCAATGTTTTTAATCAAGAAAGAGTACTGGATTTTGTCAAGTGTGTTTTCTGCATCAATTGAGATGGTTATGTGTTTTCTTTCCTTCATTCTGTTAATGTGGTGTGTTACATTAACTGATTGCTTTATATTGAACCATCTTTGTATACCAGGGATAAATCTTACTTGATTGTGGTTTTAATGTTCTGTTGGATTCAGTTTGCTAGTATTTTGTTGCAGTGTTTTGTATCTATATTCATAAGATATATTGGGCTCTGGTTTTCTTTATTTGTGGTATCTTTGACTTTGGTTTGATGGTGATGTTGGCTTCATAAAATTAATTAGGAAGTGCTGCTTCCTCTTCATTTTTTTCAAAGAGTTTGAGTTAAGACTCAAACTGGTGTTAAGATTTCTTGTAATGTTTGGTAGAATTCCCCTGTTAAGCCATTTGGTCTTGGATATTTCTTTTTTTTTTGGAAAGGTTTTGATTACTAATTCAATTTCCTTACTAGTAATTTTTCTATTGAGATCCTCTATTGCTTATGTTAATGTAGATAGCTTGTATGTTTCTAAGAATTTTTCCATTTCATTTAGGTTATCTGATGTATTGTCATACAGTTATTCTTAGTATCCTCTTACAGTCTTTTTTTTATGTCAGTGAGGTCTATAGAATATTCTTTTTTCATTTATTTTTATTATTTGTATTTTCTCTCTTCTTTTTCAGTCTAGCTAAAGCTTTGTCACTTTTAATGATTTTTTCAAAGAACTAACAGTTTTTGTGCAAAATCATGCAGTAAATGCAGAATATACATAACCCTCTTCCAACATGCAATCTTACCTGTCATGAACACTTTACATTAGTGAAGTACTTTTCTTACAACTGATGAAAGAATATTATTATAATTGTACTATTAAACAGTCTATAGTTTACATTGGACTCACTGTGTTGTACAATCCAGTATATTTCTTTTTAATTTTTATTCTAGTATCAACTATACAACCTGAATTTTCCTCTTTTAACTGCATTCAAATATACAATTAAATGATGTTATAGTCACATTTTTGTTCTACCATCAACAGTATCAATCATCCAACATTTTCCATCACCGTACACAGAAATTCTATACCAGTTAAGCATAAACTCTCCAGTTTGTATCCCCACTCCATCCCCTAATATAAGTATTCTGCTTTCTAAAGCTATGAATTTTTTCAGTCTAATTATTTAGTATCAGTGAAATCATAGAATATTTGACTTTGTATATGGGTTTTTTGGGCTCAAAATGATGTCTTCAATCTTGTCACATGTATCAGAACTTCTAATGTTGTTGCATGTGTCAGAGCTGCATTTCTTTTCATGGCTGAATAATATTCCGTTTGTTATGTATACCCCAGTCATCTGTTGGTGGACATGTGGATTGCTTCCATTCTTTGTCAGTTGTGAATGTTTCACTAGGAAAGTTAGGGTGCAATTATCTGCTGTAGTTCCTGGTTTCCAATTCTTTTGGATATGTATCTAGAACTGCGATAGCAGGGTTACATGACAATTCTATACTTAAATTTCTGAGCGTCCCCCAGACTGTCTTCCACAGCAGCTGCACCTTTTACATCCCTATCAACAATGAATGAGTGTTCCTATTTATCCACATCCTCACCAAACTTGTTATTTTCCATTTTTTTAAGAGTAACCTTACTGGAGATTGTGAAATGGTATCTCATTGTGGATTTGATTTGCATTTTCCTAACCTTAAGCCATATTTTTAAGGTAGCTCTTTTGGTGACAAATATGATTTTCTTTATTTGGGACTGTCTTATCTTCCACTTCATTTCCTTAGGACATTTGCACTGGATACAGATTTCTGATTTTATAGGCCTCTCCTTTCACCTGAAGAAAATGTGTATATCATTTCCTTCTGGTCTCCATAGTTTCAGATGAGCTATTCATTGTTGTTTCCATATTCAGGCAAGGGGTCATTTCATTTTTCTCTGCTTGTAGACATGACTTTTATCTTTTTTTTTTATCTTTTTCACTTTTCAGAAGTTTAACTGTTGTATCGAGGCACTAATTTTGAGAGGGCTTATCTTATTCATAGTTTCATAAGCTTCTTGATCATGTAGGTTCATGTCTTTTGCCAAATAAGGGAAATTTTAAGTCATTGTTTTCTTCAAATACTTTTTCAGCCCTGCTCTTTTTCTCTTATCTTTCTGGGATTTTGATGATAAAAATATTCTCCTTTGTTTTTAGCCTCACAGTTCTCTTAGGCTCTGTTTTTGTTTGTTTGTTTTCTATTTATATTGTTAAATTTTCAGGTTTTGTAATTATTTCCTCTCTTCTCTTCATTCTGTTGTTGAACCAATCCAATGATTTTTTTTTATTCCAATTATATGATTTTTGGTCTATACTTTCCATTTCAGTTATTTTTGCATTTTTTTCATGCTGTAAGGTGGGAATCACATTTAATTATTTTTCCATTTCATTACTGTGGCACTATTTGTTGAATTTTATATGGACATGAGGGGAAGTGCAGGGGCCAAAATCAACCTGGGTCTCCTGCCTGGTAGGCAAAAATTCTAGCACTGAACTACCTTTGCACCCTCTTTTCATTTATTTTTATATCCTCTGTTTCTTAGGTAAGATTTTCTAATTTCCTCTTGAGATTCTGTAGTTTTTCCTTTGTTTCAACCATGTTTGCAATTTCTTTTTGAAACAGTGTTTTAATGGCTGCCTTAAGATCCTTGCCAGATAATTCTAATATTTTTATGTTGGTTTTGCCATCTTTTGAATTATTTCTCAATATCCTTTGAGAGCTTCAATATGATTTATTTCGACTCAGATATTATGTATTATGCCACAAGTATTATGTCACAAGTATTATGTCACAAGATGCTGAATCTTTCTTTAATCTTATGTTTTAACAAGATTTCTCTGACATCATTCTGGTTAATAAGGGGAGTAGGTACCACCTCTTTACTTCAAAGTATGTGCAGAAGTTCAAGTTCTCCATCAAGCCTGTTGATACTTGGATTGGGAATGGGGAATAGGGGAATCTTCTTTTTGCAAGGGAGTTTTGTGGCTTAGGTTCCCATTGGGTTTTTAGACATGACCCCAGCAAAAAATGGGAGATGTGTCCTCTTTTCAATGAGTTGGTGGGAAAGGACACGTACCTCAAATGGTTGCCGCTGACAACATAGAGGAGCTTTGTTCTTACTTGGCAGGGATGCAAATCCCAGCTCCTCATCTCACCTTCTCTGACATCACCTGACAGGGATTAGGTCAGACCATTACCTCTAGACAAGAATGGAAATCTATGCTCTCCACTCAGCCTTGGCTGGTATGGGGTAGGTACAGCTGCCAGTATTTTTGGTGATGTTTGATAGGAATGAATCAGACGTTATCTACATTTTCTTGTCTTCCTAGATTGCCCTTTCCTTGGACATTTGGCAAGGGTCAGTAGACTCCTTGAGTCTTTTCTGTAGTCTGTGACCAGGGTGCTCCCATGTTGCTTGTTTTTATAGAACCCAATCTTGGATATATGAGGAAAAAAAAGTCACACTTGAAAACCAAAGGAACATACAGCCATTTCATAGCTAAACTCCCTTCTTTTTTCCAACTTTCAGAGTCTTACTATGTTTGTTTTGTACGTAATGTCCAGGGTTTAATTGTACTTAGTAATAGGAATAGGGAAAATACTTATACACTATCATTCCAGAAAGGTAATTTCTTGATTAATATTGTGAGACAATGTATTTAATTAGTTGTTAATTTGAATATTTTTATTAGCACTATCATTTTAGAACTGATTAATTTTTTTCTAATGTGTTCTATCAGTTTTAATTTTTAATAATGATTGCTCATGCAGGTATTTTAATTGGGTTGTAAAATTATTCTCACAAATATCATGATTATCAACATCAATGTTTATTTCATAAAAATGTCTTTAGGCTGCAACCAAGTTCTTATAGACACACCAATTATAGGCTTAATATTATAAGAATATATTGTAATGTGAATTACTGTTTCATGTATTAATGTTTTATTCCATTTTTGGAAGTTTCATAACTAGAGGAATAATTTCTTAAACTCATTTCAAACCTACATTTTAAAATTACTCCCTCAGGTTCAATTTTATCACTTACCTATCAATCCCCATAGAATTGATCTGAAAATTAAAACTGTGCTGTAATATAAAGAAAATAATACCAAGCCTTTTATATCCTATTAACTATAATTATAAATTAAACATATAGGTGCTGAATGGAAAGGTTAGCTATATAATTTAATTTTTTATTTTAAAAAAGTAAAAAGTATTACCTATAAGGGGAATCAATTGTGTTCCTTTCACCAATTCAGCCGCTGTAAATCTAAGCATTCTTTAACTAGGTAATGTGTGCTGCTTCTTGCGGGGAGTTTCAGCTGGGTAAATACTCACCTTTTTCATCTCAGGAGAGCAAAGAACTGGGACATTTTATCAGAGCTTACTGCAAGTGGGGAATATGTAATGACATTTAGTAGCCTTATCAAACCACACTTCATTAGTAAAATATTTAATACTTTACTTAAAATACATACGATTTATTGTCTCTCAACTCCTCTGGACAGGGATTTTAACCTGATTGTTTTACTTGTTGTTTAGTGCCTGACTCATAGTAGCTGCTCATATTTGTAAAATGAATTGAGTGATTGCAAAATGTAAATTATGAATTTAAAAATTACATTCATAATGTAAATTATGAATGTAAAAACTGATTTTTCTTCCATCTAGATTGCACTGTTTCTTTATAAAGTATTTTCTGTTTAAATACTTTTATTTTATTTTAAACACATAGATGTTTTTGAAGAGCATTTGTCTATTAATATGCAAGATACCCTCAATTTGGGGTTTGTATGATGCTTTCTTATATTTACACTAGAATTACAAGTTTGAGGGAAGAATATTAGAAATGTCCCTATCATGTACTTTCAGGAGTATAAGACATTAACATAACATTATTAGTGACCTTGAATTTGATTTCTTGATTAATGTGGTGTGTTCCAGGTTTCTCCACTGTAAAGTTACTATTTTTTCTCTTTCTAGACACTATCTATGTCTTAAAAGTGGGACACTAAGTCTAGTCTCCACTCATGGTTAGCAAATTAAGACTTCAGAGGGAGAAGTCTCAAAAACTCTGAGGCCCTATTTAAAACCACAATAGTCTGCATTACTTTATTTTGAGGAAGTGACTTTGAGGCAAGGCAGCTATCCTATTTATCCTTGCAGTTTTGTACCCACTAATTTTAGTGTTCATGCAGGTGTTATTCCTTGTGGTGTTCTAACAGTGATTTTTATTTCTCTCATTCTTTATAAATGTGTTCTTTGGAATTCTTCTACAGAGAAATTTGTCATTCTCCCCTATTTGTTTCTTCAATTATTTGTTTTTTTTTTCAGAATGGACTCATTGATACTTATTTTATTCTTTGGACTATAATCTAATACTATCATTATCTATCATGTTCAAATTTTACCAACTTTGGCCATTGGGAATTCTTTCAGGTTGGCTCCTGTGTCATTTTAACACGGCCTCAACACCTACCTTTATATATTATTTTTTTTCACACTTCCTCATTTTATTACATTACATACTGCTCCAGCAACATCTTGCATTTTACTCACCCCAGCCTTAAAATCAGCTATCTCCAATGATCCCCGGTGCCTTTTATTGGAGAATATTAGAAATCAAGATCTGGGGGCTAGCTATTCTCACCTTAACTGCTTTTATGCCCTATTGATGTTGGAGCAAGAAATGTAGGTACTTATCTCAACCCACAGGTTTATAATATTTCTACATCTTTCTGCTTTTTTAAATATTAAAACATAAAACTTGAGTTCATGGTGATATATCTCACTTAAATCCACTTCCACTGGGTTCATTATAGTCTCCCCTCTAGGCTGCTTATTTGTAACTTAGTCTTTCCTTTACAATCAGAAAATTGGATCCCATTTTTTACAATTTATTTACTGATTTATTAAGAACTAATATATATATGAAACAGTGTCAGAATGTATCAAGTAGAGTGCAGTATCTATGTAGTTTTTCTTTTTTGTCTTTAATATTAGAGCTCTAGTTAAAGAGCTGTTTATCAGAGTTCTTTTAAGTCCGTTCCTTTCTCTTTGCATCTTTTTCAGTGAAGTTATGTCATACATTTATAATAGGATTAGAATCATTTGTCACAGTCTGCATTCCATCTTAGCATCCTTCAACATTCTATTTGATCTTTTAAAACTTTGCCTATAGTAATGTCCTCTGTTTGTGATGTATATTTGCATGAATTAACATATTAAGAGAGATCAACCTATCTGCCTCACCCCAGTACTCTCTAGTTTGGTTTCCCAAAAAGCTCCCTGTGAGGTCCCTTTGTTATCAAGCACTCCTACCTTCTTTCCCTGACAACCATGTATCTGTTTCTATTCCCTAAATCATAATTCTTCTACTTGAAGAACTTCATTTAGCTCTTCTTGAAGAGAATGCCTGCTGCTCATTAATGGTATATTTCACCTTCATGTGGTTTTTTAGAGATGTCTTCAGTAATTTTTCAATTTATCCTTTATAGGTACTGAATACAGAGGTAATGCCCACTCCCTTACCCCACTAAAGATCTTCTCCTTGAATTTGATTTGCAACATTTGAAAACGATGTGCCTGATGAAGGTTGTTTCTTTCTTTCTTTTGTATTTAACCTGCTTGGTGTTTCCTGGCTCTCTATGGCTTGGTTTCTGCCACTTATTGTGCAAAATTCTCATCCATTTTTTTCTTCAAATATTTTTTTTACTCTCAGGTCCCTCTCAATTCTCCAGTGCCAATTCCAATTAGGCATTTGCTAAATTCTTGACATGGTCCCACAGTTTTTGGGTTCTCTATTGTTTTCTGTTTGTCTACTCTATTTTTTCTTTGTAATTATTTTGTGTAATTTCTGCTGTCATGTCTTCACATTCACTGATTATTTTCTCAACTGTGTAGAACATATTGTTAAATTAAACAAAGCATTTTAAGTTTTATACCTGTGCTTTTCATTTATACCATTTCCATTTGAATCATTCTTAGAGTTTCAATCTTTCTGTTAAAATTATGTATTTGATCTTGCATGCTGTCTTTTTCCATCAGAGCCTTTGACATATTAATCATAGTTATTTTAAATTCCTATTCTAATAGTTCTATCATTTGTGTGTTATCTGATTGTGATTCTGAAAATTGCTTCCTCTGCAGACTGTTCTTTCTTGCTTTTTGGCTTTGCCTCATAAATTTTTTGCTGAAAACCAAATGCATAGGACAGTAGCTACTGTCATATGTGCTTTCTTTATGCTCAAAATATTAATTATCAAATAAGGCAGACATAAACAACCACATTCTCTGTGATTCTATTTTTAAATATATTTCAGAAAAGTGCAAACATTTATATTTACTGATTCCATTTGTGGAGGGGCTTTAATTGGAAAAGGCATGTAGGAAGATTTCATGGTTCAAATATTCGAAATCCATGTTGTCATAAACCCATCAAATTGTCCAATCAAAAGAGATAAGATTTACTATGTGTAAACTATGCCTAAATAAAGCTTATTGTGTAAAAACTAGCATTCCCTGAATCCAGGAAGTCACTTGGATTAATAATATTTATTATTAATGAACATTAAAATAAAATCTTACACAGTAACAAGTAAGAACACATGTACACTGAAACTATAAACACACATGCACAAATGCACACACAGCCACATATATAAATAAAATCACATATATATTATTTGTTAAATAACTTTAGATAATTTATTCACCACTGTGTCTTCATGAATAATTTTCTATTTTACTGTGATGGCTGTAAAAGCTGAATTCTAGATAAATTGAGCTACTGAAAGTTATTTTTATGGAAAATGAAAATTTACAGTGGGTTCTAAAAAGCCATCATTGTGTGTGTGTATATTTGTGTGCTTTCTAAATGAAAACCATCACCTTACACTAGTCCCTTTACTATTTTTCATTGTAATTATTTTTTAGTTATCCTCCTTTTTTTACTTCTAGAAAGTATGGAATTGAGGAAACAGATAAAACAAAATGGAGTTGCTATGGCTAAAGGATTTACAATGATTTGGGGAGGTTGTCTCAGTCAGATACCACAAATTGCCAAGGTATACAAAACCAAAAGCAACAACTGTTTCTGAGGACACCTGGATGTTTTGAACCAAAAACAAGTTAAGAAATCAGTAGACTGTCTAACTTGAAGGACATTTGGAAAGCCCCAAATATCCACCAATCATAATTCTTTACAAATAACTTACATAATATTTTTTTTTTAAAAATTTTTGCTCAGAAACTCCAAGACTGGATACAACTTTGGTTGCTACCTGAATCTGTGCTTCCAAGATTACAATTCTAAGACCCCAAAGAAATGCTTTTCTTGCTTTACAGCTCATTTAGTTATTCCTCAGTTGACATAACCCCATGAAAATTAACTAGAAGCATTCAGTATGAACTTTTTGCATTATCCCAAGAACGAAATAGTGGTAGTCACACATTGAATGTAAATACTAAGTTTTAGAAGCTAAAACTAAATTGTAAAATTAATTTTCAAAGTCATAAAGTACAAAAATTTCTCACCTCAAAAAGTCTTGAATCAATGTTAAAATAGTGAATTTTGTATATTGACTTAAAAACCGAATAGAAGAATTTGACACACTGATCCACATTCTCCACTATGGTCCCAATTAGTTCTACCCAGCTTAGGGCCATCTGCAAATACAATGACTATGAATTAGCTCACAGATATCACTCAGAATATGCACCTAATAGGCAGTTTAGCTGGTTTCATTTTTTTATCCAACTCAAGAATAGTGGTTAAGTTATATCAACTCTTCATACAGCGTCATAAAACAGTATGTATATAGAATATTTTAAATCTTACAAAGAGCCATTTTGAAATATGAAAACCCATCCACATCACTCTCCTAAATCATTGATTGGATAAACCTCAATAAAATGATAGTATGTGCCAGCCAAGAATTCTATATCCAGCAAAGCTTTCCTCCAAGAATAAGGGAAAGTTTAAAATATCCACAGATAAACAGAAGCTGAAAGAACTTATTAGTAAGGGACAGGAACTAAGAGTTCTCCTGGCTGAAAAGAAAAGACAGGAGAGAGAGGTTAGGATGAGGGTACAGAATAGAAAAGTATTAGTAAGGCCAACTTAAAGGATAAAAGAGAGAGTGTAATATATAGATCTGAAATGAAAGCCAAAGGATAAATAGTTGAATTAAGAACTGTATTTACAGTAATAACTTTTAATGTTAATGGATTAAACTCCTCACACAAAATATGCACATTGGCAGAATGGATGTAAAAACATGATTCATCTATATGTTTTCTACAAGAGACTTATCTTAGACCCAAAGATGCAGATGGGTTGAAAGTGAAAGGATGAAAAAGATATTACACACAAGTAGCAACAACAAAAAAAAGTTGTGGTGGATATACTAATATCAGACAAAACAGACTTTAAATCTAAAACTGCTATAAAAGAGAAGAGTTATATATTGCTAAAAGTGACAATTCATCAATAAGAAGAAATAATCCTAAATATCTATGTTCCTAATCAAGGATCCCCAAAGTACATGATGCGAACACTGGGAAAATGAAGGGAGTAATAGACAACTCTACCAAAATAGTGGGGAATTATAACACACCGTTATCACAAACAGATAGAACATCTAAACAGATGATCAATAAAGAAACAGAGATCTAAATAATATGATAAATGAACTAGACCTAACAGACATATATAGAACATTGCACCCCTAAATAGCAGGATATGCATTCTTTTCACGTGCTCATGGCACATTCTCCAGCATACAACATATGCTGAGGCTCAAAACAGGTCTTAAGAAATTTTAAGATTGAAATTATACAAAGCACTTTCTCTGATTAGAATGGATGAAGCAGGAAATAAATAACAAACAGAGAACCAGAAAATATGCAGATATATAGAGATTAAACAGCATGCTCTTAAACAATTAGTAGTTCAAAGAAAAAATCACAAGAGAAATCAGTAAATGTCTTGAATGAAAATGAGAACACAATATTTCAGAGTTTATGGGATGCAGCAAAGGCAGTGCTGTGAGTGAAATTTATAGCCCTAAATGCCTACATTATAAAGGAATGACTTAAGTGAACAACTGGAGGACCTGGAGAAAGAACAGCAAATTAATCCCAAAGCAAGCAGAAATGAAGAAATAAGAAAGATTAGAACAAAAATTAATGAAATGGGGAATAAAAAACAATAGAGAAAACCAATAAAACCAAAGTTGATTCTTTGAGAAGAGCAATAAATGCCTAACTAGACTGACAAAGACAAAAAGATAGAACTGCAAAGAGATAAATTCATATGTAAGAGCGAAGGGGCACTACCTCAGACCCTAAACAAGTAAAAAATGTTGTAAGTGGTTACTATGAACTGTATGCCGATAAGCTAGGTAACCTAGATGAAATGGACAACTTCCTAGAAATGCAAAAGCAACCCCTGCTGACTCAAGAAGAAATTGAATATCTCAACAAACCAATCACAAGTAAAGAGATTTAGTTAATCATCAAAACCTACCAGATGGCTTCACAGCTGAATTTTATCAAGCATTCCAAGAGGAATTAATACCGTTCTTACTCAAACTCTTCTAAAGCATTGAAGAACAGTGTATACTACCTAACTCATTCTATGAAGTCAACATCACCCTAATTTAAAGGCAGATAAAGATAGTACAAAAAAAAAAAAAAAAACTTCAGATTAATTTCTCTATTGACTGTAGATGCAAAAATCCTCAATAAAATACCTCCTCAACATGATAAGGGGTATATATGAAAAATCTACAGCTAATATCATGCTCAGTGGTGAAAGACGGAAAGATCAGGAACAAGACAATGATGCCCACTGTCACCACTGCTATTCAACATTGTTCTAGAAGTTATAGCAAGAACAATTAGTCAAGAAAAAGATGACATGATCCTACATTTAGAAAATCTTGAAAAAAAACAACGACGCTACTTAAACAAGTTCAGCAAGGCAACAGGATACAAATTCAACAGGCAAAAATCAGCGGTGTTTCTATATATTAGTAATGAGCTATCCAAGTAGAGAATGAAGAAAAAAATCCATTTACAATAGAAACGAAAAGAATTAAGTATCTAGGAATGAACTTAACCAAGGCTATAAAATACTTGTAAACAGAAAACCATGAAACATTGCTGAAAGAAATAAAAAAGACCTGAATAAATGAAAAAAAGATTCCATGTTCATGGATTGGAAGACTAAATGTAATTAAAATGACAATTTTACCCAAATTGATTTGCAGGTGCAATGCAACACCAATCAAAATTCCACTAGACTACTTTGTAGAAATGGAAAAACTATCAATTACATTTGGAAGGGTAAGGAGTCTTGAATAGCCAAAAGCATCAGGAATAAATGGAATGCAGTGGGAGGTATTGTGCATCCTGATTTAAAGCTTATTATAGGAGTAATGTCACAAGCATGATGATGTAAACAGCTACAAAAATTCTCTCACCAGAGATTGAATGGAAATAAAAAGACAATTTAGAATTATTCATAACTCTAGAGGAAGATAAAGACTGGAAAAAGACTATACAAATGCTGGATTGAAGAAAGAGAAAAATATCAGACAGGAAAATTCCATCCCAGACTAGCTGGTCCTCACCCCTCCTCCTTAGTCTCATACAGTGTGGAAAGGACACAGAAACAGCAGGCTACTAGGGACACATAAATTCTGTCACAACAGTGAGGCATATTTCCACTGTTTGGAGAACCAAGGGAGAGGGTAGGATATTTAGAGTCCCAGGTCAATGACACATGAAGAGTCTGAGGAAACAGGCAGAGAATCTGCTTCCAGCCCTAGATCCAAAAGCCCTTCTTCAACCTTGGAGGGAGACAACAACAGTGGTCAGCCTGAGCCTAGCCTGGGAGATGGCTAAGAACTGGGACAACTGGGAGAGTCCTCTGCCACAAATAAAGTGGGGACACAGCTCCACATTGAGCCAGATCTTGACTCATAAAGTGAGGCAAAAATAACCCTGAAGTTCCAACCCTGCCCAGGAAGACACAACCTTAGCTTCTGAGGCAAACAGCTTCTGAGGATAATTAAATTATTGTACAAATGCCATCTACTGTGCAGACCAGAAAGTAGAAGAGAATTGAAAGTTTTTTTCATAGACTTTACAAAACCTGTCTCAGGACCACTGGAGCTGGTCTATACCCGCTGTGGGGGAAGTTGCCCCTGTTTTTGCTGAGAAATATGGATGATCCAACTATTAAAGCAGTGCCCTAAAACAATCCCAGGTCATGCAAACAGACAAAAAAATTAAATAAAAATAAAGGGCAGGTGATGGTGGCACAGCGGCAGAGTTCTTGCCTGCCATGCAGGAGATGTGGATAAAAAAAAAAAAAATAGAAAGCCACTGTTACCAGCAGACCCGTTTTGCCCACAAACAGAGACCTTGTTGTTGTATCCAATTCCTAGCCCCAAGCCTGAAGCAGGCCACTGTGGATGCCTGCTTCTTGAGGGAAACTGGGTAGGGGGGTGGCAAAGATTATCTGGCAACTGGCCATGAGAGAGATGAACAGAGAACAAAGCCAACCAACAAAAAAAACCTAGACAAAAGAGAAAAAAATAACTCCAGAATAAAATAAGCAAGAAAATCATATGCTTAGACGCTGACAAAAAAATCATGATTCATAACTAGAAGCATGAGATATGGCCTAAGCAAAGTATCAAACTAACACCTCAGCTGAAGAAATCTAAATAAAATCAATGAATTTGAGGAAAATATGGCAAAAGAGATTAAGGCTATAAGGTACAGAGTGCTCATGCAGGCAAACTTAAAAGCTTGAAAAAACAAATGGAGATCTTATGGGAATGAAAGGCAGATAGAAGAGATAAAAAATCACAATGGATACATGCATCAGAAAATTGAAGAGGCATAAGAAAGGGTTAGTGAAGTGGAAGACAGAACATCTGAAATCATACACACAAAAGAACAGATGGGGGAAAGAATAGAAAAATTTGAGCAGGGTCTCAGGGAGTTGAAGGCAACACATGTATATGCATGTTATGGTTGTCCTAGAAGGAGGAGAAAAGGGAAAAAGAGCAGGAACCATGGAGGCAAGATGGAAGTTGCATAATACATTTAAGATACTGAAAGAAAAAACTGCCAACTAAGAATTCTACATTCAGCAAAACTATCTTTCAAAATTGAGAGTTTAAAATATTTGTAGATAAACAGACACCAAAAGAGTTCATGAACAAGAGAACTACAAGAAGTACTAAAGGCAGTGCTACAGGCAAATAGGAAAAGACAGAATAGAGAGGTATGGAAGTTGAAAATAGGTTATTTGAGAAAATCAATTAAATCTATAGACCCTTGGCTAGGATGACAAAGAAAAAAAAAGAGGATATAAACAAATAAAATCAGAAATGGGAGCAGAGATATATCTACTGACCCTGCAGAAATAAGAGAGATAAGGAGAGGATACTAAAAACAAATATTTGCTAACAAACTAGAAAACTCAGACAAAACAGATAACTGTCTAGAAGGCATGAACAACCAAAATTGATTTAAAAAAAAAAGAAGACCCCAATAAACCTATCACAACTAAAGATATTCAATCAGTCATTTAAAAAAATTCCCTAAAAAGAAAAGCCCAAGACTAGATTGCTTCACCTAAGAATTCTACCAACCATTTTTGAGAAACAATTGGTATGAAACCTGTTCGAACTCCTCAAAAAAAAACTGAAGAGGAGGGAAAGCTACCTAATTCATTCTATGAAGCCAGCATCACCATAATACCAAAGTCAAGCAAAAGTACTATAAATAAAGAAACTTACATGCCAATCTCCTTAATATAGATGAAAAATTTGCAAACCAAATACTCACAAAATTAATCCAGCAACACACTGAAAGAATTATATACCATGACCAAGTAGGTTTTAATATAGATATGCAAGTGTGGATCAACAAAAGAAAATCAGTGAATGTAATAGACCACATTAATAAATCAAAAAGGAAAAGCCACATGATCATTTCAATTGATGCAGAAAAGACATTTGACAAAAATACAGTATTCTTTCATGATGAAAAACTTCAAAATGTAGGAATTGTAGGAAACTTTCTCCACATGATAAAAGGAGTATATGAAAAACTGACAGTTTTTCATCATATTCTTTTGTAAAAGACTGAAAACTTTCCCTCTAAGACTAAAAACAAGTCAAGGATGGCCACTGTCAGCACTGCTATTTAACATTGTGCTGGAAGTTTGATATAGAGCAGTTAGGCAAGAGAAAAAAAGGTATCCAAATTGTAAAAGAAGAAGTAAAGCATTCACTGTTTGCAGATAAAATAATCCTATTTGTACAGAATCCCAAAAAATCTACAGTAAAGCTACTAGAGTTAATAAATGAGTACAGCAAAGTGGCAGGATACAAAATCAACTTGCAAAAATCAGTAGTGTTTCTATATAACAGCAATCTGAGGAGAAACACAAGAAAAATTTCCATTAATAAAAACCACAAAAAGAATATATTTAGAAATGAATTAAACCAAGGACATAAAAGAACTATACCCAGAAAACTACAAAACTTGGCTAAAGGAAATTAAAGAAGATGGAAAGAAATGGAAGGGCATACAAGATTCATGGTTTGGAAGACTAAATTTAGTTAAGATGTCAATTCTACCAAAATTAATGTATAGATTCAATGCAATGGTCATGGGGCAAGATGGCAGCACAGTGAGGTGTGGAATTTAGTTTGTCCTCCAGAGCAGGTAGTAAATAGCCAGAAGTAGTATGGACCAACTGCTGGTGGGAGGGAGCATCAGTGACTGGACACACATTGTACACCAGTCTGGAACAGATGAGATCCAATTCAGAACTGTAAGTCTCCCAAGCCAGTATAACAAGCTGGTTCTGGAGAGGAAGAAAACAGATTTTATGAGTAGCAAAACAATGAGCTCAACCAAAGCTCCAACTGCAGAATTAATTAATATATTCTAACAACTGAAAACAGGCCCTGAGCACAGATAAACCTGCAGTAAGCACTAAAAGAACCAGGAGTTTTCATCCCTGCAGAGAAGGGGCAGAGTTGAGGAAAAACAAACAACAAGGAAAAAAAAAATAAGGCTTTTTGAGTTGGACAACACAAAATACTGGAAAAGGGTTGGACTCCAAGAAAAGAAGTTACATAGAGCCTAGGGTTACATAGAGCCTGGTACCAACTCAAGCTCTTGATTGGCAAACCTGGAGAGCAGAGTCTGAACAGGCTTTTCCCTTTTTTTTACATCTTAACAGCTCACTAGATAGAGCTGCACTCTCAAGCTCCAGCACTGCCCCAGCTAGGGCAGAATTAAGGCATGTCTGAGAGGTAAAGTAACTAGTCCAGTGGAAGGAGTTAATTCCCTAAAGGGCATATATTCTCCAAGAAAGGGGAGGGGGCAGGGTGGAGCCCAGCTCAAGTGGAGGCCTCGTTCAGGGAATTCAGGGCCCAGGAGCTGGAAAGCAGGAACAATCAAAGCTTCTACAAGCTCAGCCTCTGTCTCAACCACATTACTGGCAGGGAGAGGCTGCTGAAATTAAAGGCACCACATCATGCTATGCTGGTGGGGAGCTGCGGGCTGACAAGAAGCACTTGCTGAGCAAGATTAGGGAAAGCACAGAGTCTAGAGACTTCATAGGATTCTGACAATGTGCTAGGTTTCACCCTCAGAGAAAACTGATGCTGACTATTCTCACCTGCTGTGATGTTGGGACTCTCTGGTCTAGGAAAATCTGAGAAGACACTCTTCAAAAAAAAAGGCTCCATATGGGCAGGGCAAGAAACAGGAAAATAAGAACTGAAAGATTCTGATCAGTTAAACAGAACCTATTCTAGAAGTCTAAATTAAACAGAACTGAATGTCAAAAAAAAGAGGACAGTGGTTTGCTGAAATGTCAGAAACAAAAAGGATATTATTATGCCTCATTCATATGGAATAACTATAACATACAAACTTGGAGAATTGAAGTCGAAGGCACAGGTTAACAGGTTGGGCCCATTGTAAAAGATCCTAGGATGTAAACTCTTACAGCAGTCACATATTTTCAGGAGTTGTAACTGTTATTTCTAAATTCTGAGATACTGAACTATTGGTATATAACTTGGTCATTCCTGAAACTTCGGTTACATATGTGATACCTGAGACTCTGGGTAAGAGCACTGAAGCTATGAAAGTTAACATTAACGCATCCAGCAACTGTTAAAGAAGTTGAAAAAGTTATAAAACTTTGACAAGATATATGAATGAAGATGATTTGTATAGGACTAAGGTAAATCAGAATGCAAGGTGAAGGATGATATTGTCCTTATTTTAAAACTGCAACTTCTGCATGAGACCAAAGGAAAGGATGTTTATTTGGTGTAAAATTGATATATTGGGTAGAGCATTATCTATTTTAACTTGCATGGTCAGTTTATTTGAACACCATAATTGCATGGAATCTTGAATAGGGCATGAAATCTTGTTAGTTTGTACAGGTTAGTATGATGCTCCAATATATCCCAGAGTACTTTAGGCAGCTAATAAATAAATATTTGCAAAGTCCCCTTGAGGTGCTGGGGAAAAGGAGGAAATATTCAACTTTTCCATTTGGGGAATTCCTGATATTCTCACAAGCAGTGGGGACAACCAATTCAATAAGCTGAGCCCTTGAACTTTGGGTTCATTTCTGTGAAACATATTCCTGCAAAGGAGAAGCTAAGTCTACTTATAATCATGCCTAAGAATCACCCCTAGAGAACCTCTTTTATTGTTCAGATGTGGCCTCTCTCTCTAAGCCAACTCAGCAGGTGAACTCACTGAACTCCCCACCCCTCATGTGGGACATGACTCCCAGTGATACAAATCTCCCTGGCAATGTGGGACAGGATTTCTGGGATGAGCTGCAATCCAGCATCATGGGATTGAAAATGCTGTCTTGACCAAAAATGGGGAAGAGAGAAATGAGACAAAATAAAGTTTCAATGGCTGAGAAATTTTAAAACAGAGTTGAGAGTTTACCTTGGATATTATTCTTATGCACTATATAGATATCCTTTTTTAGTTTATCATGTATTGGACTGGCTGTAGGGAAGTACCTGACACTGTTTAACTGGCTTCCAGTAGCTTTGATTCTTGAAGATGATTGCCTAACCATGTGGCTTTTACAATGTGACTGCATGATTGTGAAGACCTTGTGTCTGATGCTCCTTTTATCCAGGGTATGGACAAATGAGTAAAAAAGTAAGTAGAAAAAGAAATAAATTATAGGAGGGGGATAAAGGGTAAAAAAAAAAGTGTAGATTGAAACTAGTGGTCAATTAGAGGGAGGGATGTTCTAGTTTGCTAGCTGCTAGAATGCAATATACCAGAAACAGAATGGCTTTTAAAAGGGGGAATTTAATAAGTTGCTGGTTTACAGTTCTAAGGCTGAGTTACAATTAAAACAAGTCTATACAAATGTCCAATTTAAGGCATCCAGAGAAAGATACCTTGGTTCAAGAATGCTGATGACATTCAATGTTTCTCTCTCAGCTGGAAGGGCACACGGCAAACATGACAGCATCTGCTGGCTTTCTCGTGGCTCCAAAAAAAAAAAGGGACTCTCTCTCCAAAATGTTTCCTCTTTTAAAGGATTCCAGTAAGCAACTCCACCTTCAGTGGGTGGAGACACATCTTCATGGAAATCATGCAATCAAAAGTTACCACCCACAATTGGGTAGATCACATCTCCATGGGGACAATAAAATGCGCTCATCCAGCAATGCTGAATGAGGATTAAAGGACATGGAATTTCTGGGGTCCACCAGAGATTCAAACTGGCACTTTCCATCCTTTGGACCCCCAAAAGACATGCTTTTTCCAAATGCAAAATATATACATTTCCATAACAATATCAGAAAGCCGTAAACCATTTCAGTAACAATACATTTAAATACAAAGTTAGAAACTATAAACTCTCATCAAGTCAGTTACAGGCATGATCTGTGCTAAGGCAAAATTCTCCTCTGACTCTGGATCTATAAAAACTCAAAGCAAATTATTTGCTATCAACATACAAAGGAAGAACAGTCATAAGATATATATACTCATTTCCATAGG
>PVIY010039142.1:0-23352 GCA_004026745.1 Myrmecophaga tridactyla
CAGAGCTATGGCCTCTTGGGGAGTTCCTTACAGTGAATTGACTGAGGAAGAGAAAACTCGGGCCTGGTTTACAGATGGTTCAGCACGATATGCAGGTATCACCTGAAAGTGGACAGCTGCAGCACTACAACCCCTTTCTGGGGTGTCCTTGAAGGACAGTGGTGAGGGGAAATCCTCCCAGTGGGCAGAACTTTGAACAGGGCACCTAGTTGTTCATTTTGCTTGAAAGGAAAACTGGTCAGAGGTGCGTTTGTATACTGACTCATGGGCTGTTGCTAATGGTTTGGCTGGATGGTCAGGGACTTGGAAAGACTATAATTGGAAAATTGGTGACAAAGAGGTCTCGGGAAGAAGTATGTGGATAGACCTTTCTGAGTGGGCTAAAAACATGAAGATATTTGTGTCCCATGTGAATGTACACCAGAGGGTGAATTCAGCAGAGGAAGATTTTAATAATCAAGTGAATAAGATGACCTGTTCTGTGAATACCAGTCAGCCTCTTTCCCCAGCAACTCCTGTCATTCCCGAATGGGCTCATGAACAAAGTGGTCATGGTGGTAGGGATGGAAGTTATGCATGGGCTCAGCAACATGGACTTCCACTCACCAAGGCTGACCTGGCTACAGCCACTGCTGAGTGCCCAATCTGCCAGCAGCAGAGACCTACACTCAGCCCCCGAGATGGCATCATTCCCCGAGGTGACCAGCCAGCTACATGGTGGCAGGCTGATTACATTGGACCACTCCCTTCATGGAAGGGGCAGCAATTTGTTCTAACTGGAATAGACACATACTCTGGGTATGGGTTTGCTTTCCCTGCACACGATGCTTCTACCAAAACTTCCATCCATGGGCTTACAGAATTCCTTATCCATCGTCATAGTATTCTACATAGCATTGCTTCTGATCAAAGAACAAATTTCACAGCAAATGAAGTGTGGGAATGGGCACATGGAATTCTCTGGTCTTACCATGTTCCCCATCATCCAGAAGCAGCTGGATTGATAGAACGGAGAACGGTGGAATGGCCTTTTGAAAACTCAAATTATGGTGCCAACTAGGTGGCAATACCTTGAAAGGCTGGGGTGATGTTCTCCAGGAAGCTGTATATGCTCTGAACCAGTGTCTGCTGTATGGTGCTGTTTCTCCCATAGCCAGGATCCATGGGTCCAGGAACCAAGGGGTGGAAATGGGAGTGGCACCACTCACTATTACCCCTAGTGACCCACTAGGAAAATATTTGCTTCCTGTCCCTGCGACCCTGAGCTCTGCTGGTCTACAGGTTTTAGTTCCAAAAGGGGGAGTGCTTCCACCAAGAGAAACAACAATGATTCCATGGAACTGGAATCTGAGACTGCCACATAGTCACTTTGGGCTACTCATGCCTCTGGATCAACAAGCCAAGAAGGGGATTGCATTACTGTCTGGGGTAATTGACCCTGACTATTAGGGGGAACTAGGACTGCAACTATACAATGGAGTTAAAGAAGAGTTTTCTTGGAATATAGGAGATCCCCTAAGGCGTCTTTTAGTACTACCATGCCCTGTGATTAAAGTCAATGGAAAACTGCAACAACCCAATCCAGGCAGGACTACCAATGGGTCTGAAACTTCAGGAATGAAGGTTTGGGTCACCCCACCAGGTAAAGAACCATGGCCAGATGAAGTGTTTGCTGAGGGTAAAGGGAACATAGAATGGGTAGTGGAAGAAGATAGTGATAAATATGAACTACAACCACGTGATCAGTTACAGAAACAAGGACTGTGATGCTGTTTTGTTCATGTTATACTATTTAAGTTGTAAGATATCAAGTTTAAGAATGAATATTACCCAAGGATTTGTACCCTATTCTGGAGAGATTTAGTGTGTTTCCACTTATATGCAGGACAGTTGAATATTGTTAGGTGAAAGAATGTGTTTTATTGTTTTTTATTTAGAAATTAGGTATGGTTTAAGGTGGTATGTATAGCTGCCAAGTTCATAAGGGATGGGATGTCATGGTCAGGTTCATGTGTCAACTTGGCCAAGTGGTGGTACCTGTTTGTCTGGTTGGGCAAGTGCTGGCCTGTCTGTTGCGACTGAGGACATTTCATAGAATTAAATCATGATCATGTCACTCCATCCACAGCTGATTCCATTTGTAATCAGCCAAGAGGGAGTGTCTTCTGCAATGAATGATGCTTAGTCTAATCACTGGAAGCCTTTTAAGGAGGATTCAGAAGAGACAGGCTCTCTTCCTGCTTTGGCTGGCGAGCCTCTCCTGTGGAGTTTGTCCAGATCCTCCATCGGAATCCTCAGCTTCACAGCCTGCCCTGGGGATTTGGGACTCTGTATCCCGCAGTCATGTGAGACACTTTTATAAATTTTATATTTGTGAGTGTTCGCTGTTGATTCTGTTTCTCTAGAGAACCCTAACTAATACATAAGTATTGTAGGAATTAAAAAAATGAATAAATGTGTTCTATTAGTAGTTTCTTATTATTAAAATAAATCTACAGACTTTGAACAGGCAAGGAAGAAACCTGAATCCTATGGGATTAGATTAGAATTGTGTATGTGTGTGTGTGACATCTTATTGTGACACAGAATTTAAAAATGCTAAAAAAGAATCATGGAGCCTTATCAAAAGGATAAAGGAGATCAGCTTGAAGGAACTCTCACTAGCCAAATCTTGAACAATTTAAGCATCAATATAAATAAGGGAATTAATGGATTATAACTCTTTGAGTGAAATAGAAATCTGTGATACCATTTGTAAGCACACAACAAAATACTAACACACTGAATCCAACAGTATATTTAAAGAACTATATGCAGTGACCAAGTAGGATTTATACCGAGAATGCAAGAGTCATTCAATATAAGAAAAATAAACCAATGCAATATACCACATAAAAAGAATGACGAGGAAGAAAACACATGATTATATCAAGTAATACAGAAAATAATTTGAAAATCCAATATCCTTTCTTAATAAAAACACTCATAAAATAGGAAAAGATGAGAATTTCCTCAACATGATAAAGAATACTATGAAAATATCCATATCTACCATAATATTCAATGGTGAAAGACTGAAAACTTTACCCCTAAATTCAGGAATAAGACAAGGGTCCCTGCTCTAACCATTACTTTTCAACATCCTACAGAAAGTTCTATTCAGCGTAATTAGGCAAGAAAAAGAAATAAAATTCATCCAAATTGGAAAGGAAAGAAGTAAAACTCTCTTTATTCACAGATATCCTATGTATAGAAAATCCTAAATATATCACAGAAAAGCTACTGGAGCTAATTAATGAATTCAGCAAAGTGTGAATCAACATGCAAAAATCAGTATGGAATATAGGGAGTGATGTCATCAACGAAGTGACATAAGTCTTCCCTCAGAATCAACTAATAAAAGGAGAAATTCCACTTGCATGGATCTCTAAAGTATGCTAGAGACTGGAGAGTGACTCCATAAATTCTGAATTGAAGAAAAAGTAAAACACCAAACCAGGTAGGAAATTTATGCCCCACACCTGCCAGTCTGGACCCCTTCCACTCACTTTGTTCCATGTAGCTGGAGAGTCACCCAGAGGTAGTATGCCTGGATCCCTCCTACCATGGATGGAGACCATAGGGCCACTCATAGTAGCAAGTTAGAATCTCATGTACATCCAGGCAGAAGGACCCAGGTCGTTAGAGACCCAGGGTGAGGAGTGCCACGTAAAAAAAAGTGTCCCCAGGAGAAAAAGAGACCACAGCAGAACTGTTGGCAAGAGCTTCATGCACTCGATCCAGTCTCTCTTTGCTGGACCATTTAAACCCAAAACAGACCTTTCTGGATTGACCCCATTGACTCTCTGGGATGGGATATCCTAATGGGGAAGAAACCAGAGGCAGAAAAGCCTCACGGAAATAAAAATGAGGGTGGAGGACTGAACTGCTGTCAGACAGAATGGGTCCAAGAACTAAAAAGTATAATGAAAAGGGGACACTTTTCATCATACTTTAGAATTTGAACAAATAGAATTTGGGAGGGATAGAATTTAAACAAATCATTGGACCTGGGGAGAAAATTCCATACAAAAATAAACAAAACAGATCAAGATTCCCAAAGAAAGATCAAAGGAAAGGAAGCTTTCTCCTGGAGGTGAAACAATTTGCACACACACAAAAAGGCAATCTTAAAAATTGTGCTGCATATTCAGGGCAAGAATCATGTGCAGAAGAGCTGAGAAAATTTGAGTTAAAGAGTTCTATACGTCCAGAATAAGTTGGACACAGCATCAAAGAACAGCCTTAACACAAAGCCAATCAACAATAAAACCACAGGCAGGAGGAAAAACACTGACCTCCAGGTTAATGCATCAAAATAATCAGATGCCCAGCATCAGCAAAAAATTACAAGCCATACTAAGAAACAGGAACATATGGCTCATTGAATGGAACAAAGTAAAACTTCAGAGGACACACAATTTGGAAGAACTAATCAAGCAAGTTCAAACAAAATCTCCTAAATCAACTTAAGGAAATGAAGGAAAATATAGACAGAAATAAACTAATAGTGGATATAGAGCTAAAGGACATTACGAAGAAAATATATGTGTGAGTCTAAAGGGAGAGATGTTTATTTGGTGCAAAATTTATATTTTGGGTAGTGCATTTCCTAATTTAACTAATATGGTCAGTTTAGTTGAACATCATAAGTACATGTAATCTTGAATAGGCCATGAGATTTTGTTGGTTTTCCCAGTTAGTGTGATGCCCTGATAAATCCCAGAGTGATTTGAACAGTGAAATATTTACAAAGTCCCCATGGGGGACTGGGGAGAAAGGAGGAAATATTCACTTCCCCATTTGGAGAATTCCTGATATTCTCACAATCAGTGGGGACAACCAAATCAATAAGCTGAGCCCTCAATTTGGGGGTCACCCTATGAAACTTATTCCTGCAAATGATAGATAGGCTAAGGCTACTTAAAATTAGGCCTAAGAGTCACCCCCAGAGAACCTCTTTTATTGCTCAGATGTGGCCTATCTCTCTCTAAGCCGACATGGCAAGTGAACTCCCTGCCCTCCCCTTCTGCATGAGACATGATTCCCAGGGGTGTAAATCTCCCTGGCAACATGGGACAGAAATTTTGGGATGACCTGAGACCTGGCATCAAGGGATTGAGAAAAGCTTGACCAACAGGGGAAAGAGAGAAATGAGAAAAAAATAAAGTGTCAGTGGCTGAGAGATTTCAAACAGAGATGAGAGGTTATCCTGGAGGTTATTCTTATGCATTATATAGATATCCCTTTTTAGTTTATGGTATGTTGGAGTGGCTAGAGGGAAGTACCTGAAAATCTAGAGCTGTGTCCAGTAGCTTTGTTTCCTGAAGATGATTGTATATTGATATAGCTTTTACCATGTGACTGTGTCATTATGAAAACCTTGTATCTGATGACCCTTATATTCAGGGTATGGACAGATAAGTAAAAAAATATGGATAAAAAATAAATAATAGGGGAGACAAAGGTTAAAATAAATTGTGTAGATGGAAATACTAGTGGTCAGTAAAGGGTAAGGGTAGGGATATGGTATATATGAGTTTTTCCTTTTTTTCTTTTTATTTCTTTTTCTGGAGTGATGCAAAGTTCAAAAAAATGATCATGGTGATGAACACACAACTATGTGATGATATTGTTAGCCACTGACTATATACCATGTATGAAATATTTATTAGGAATGTTTATATGTTAAATTTTATCAATAAAGCATTTTTAAAAAAGAAGAAAATATATGAGCATAAATAATTTGAAAGTTTAAAAAGCATAAGAGAATTTATGGGGATGAGAATCACAGTAATAGAGATTTAAAATACTCTAGAGGCATACAACAACAGATTTAAACAGGCAGAAGAAAGAATCAGTGAACTAGAAGACAGGGCAATTGAAATCATGCAGTCCGAAGAGCAGAACCCAGGATAACCACAAAGAAAATATTTTAAACATATACAGAAACAGAAATGAGAAGGGGATTAGAATTCAATTGAACAGGAAGACTCATATTTCCTGATAATGGGCATGCAAAATATAAAAAGGTAACATGAGACAAGAACAATATACAGAGGGGAAGTAGAGTGATATGGGAGCAGAGAGTGGTATGCTATTGAAGCTAAGTTGGTATATTTTCAAATTAGTAAGTTATAGATATAAGTTGTATGATACAAAACCCAGGGTAACAACAGAGAAAGTATTTTAAATGTATATAGAAATGGAAATGAGAAAGGGATTAGACAGACACAACACAAAAGATCAACTATACAGAAAAGGAGGCAGCAATAAAGGAAAAGAGGCAAAAAAAAAAGAGAAAGGACACTAAAAACAAAAGGACAAAATGTCTAAAGTAGGTACTGCCTTTATGGTAATATACTGAATGTTAATGGATTATAACTCCTCAATCTAAAGATATAGATTGGCAGTTTTGATTTTTTAAAAAGCATGAGCCCATCATATCTTGTTTGTAAGAGATTCACATTAGACCCAAAGATATAAAGAGTTTGCAAGTGAAAGGATGGAAAAATTAATCCATGCAAGTAGTAACCGAAAAAGAGCTGGGGTAACCATATTAATATTGGACAAAATAGACATTAATTCAAAAGCTGTTACAGGGGACAAAGAAGGACAGTATTATAGATATATGTGTGTGTGTATGTGTATGTTTTATATATATATAAATAAAGGATCAAGCCACTAAGAAGAAATAACAATCATAAATATTTGTGCACCTTACCATAGTGCCCCAAAATATATGAGGCAAATACTGGCAAAACAGACGGGAGAAATAGACACCTCTAAAATAATAGTTGGAGACTTCAATACACCACCCTCCTCAACAGATTGAACATCTAGATAGAAGATCAAAGAGGAAAAGGAGAACTCAAAAAAATATGATAAATAAACTAGATCTAATACACATACAGAACACTGAACCCCCAAACAGCAGGGTATACATTGTTCTCAAGCACACATGAATGATTCTCTGGGATAGACCATATGTTGTATCACAAAACAAGTCTCAGTATATTTTAAAAGATTCAAATAATACAAAGCGTCTTCTCTTGCCACAGTGGAATGAAGCTGGAAATCAATAACTGGCAGAGAACTGGAAAATCAACAAATATATAGAAGGTAAATAGCATATTCTTAAACAAAGTAGTCAAAAAATTACAGGATCAACGAAGATTACCGAGGTGAATGAAACACAGCATATCAAAACTTATAGGATGCACTGAAAGCAGTGCTGAAAATTAAAAATATGCACATCAAAGGACTTTATCCTTTTCATGAAAGTGAAAAGACAACCTACTTAATGGAAGTAAATATTTGGAAACCACATATCTGGAAAAGGTTTAATATCCAGAATATAAAAATAGATCCTTCAGATGGTGGGGTTATACAGAGAAGGTAAGGTTTAACAAATGAGTATGAGTGCTGAATCATTATATTGATATTTCTTTTAGTTTCCAGCACCTTAGAGCATCTAGAAGTAAAAGTCTAAAATTGTGGAATTGTAACCCATACCAAACTCTGAAATCTGTTCTATAACTAATTGTGCTGTGCTGTGAAAATTATTCCTTTTTTGTATATATGTTATATTTCACAATAAAAAACATTTAAAAAATAAATCCTTCAGCGTACTAACAAAAAGACAACCTAATTAAAAATTGGGAAAATGTTGAATAGACATTTCTCCAAAGAGGATATACAAACAGCTAAAAAGCGCATGAAAAGATGCTCACTATCATTAGCCATCAGAGAAATGCAAATAAAAGCCACAATGAGATACCATTTGATGCCCACTAGAATGGCTACTATAAAAAAAATTACAGGTGCTGGAGAGGATGTGGAGAAATAGGAACACTCGTTCATTGTTGGTGGGAATGTAAAATCGTGCAGCTGCTGTGGGAGACAGCAGTTTGGCAGTTCCTCAAAACTTAAGTAGAGAAGTAGCATATGAACCTACAATCTCATTACTAGGTATAAACCCTAAAGAATTAAAAGCAGGAACTCGAAAAGATATTTGGCACACCAGCGTTCATAGCAGCATTATTCACAATTGCCAAAAGATACAGGCAACCTCTTGTCTATCAACAGATGAATGGATAAATAAATTTATTATATGCATACCATGGAATATTATTCAGCTTTAAAAAGGAATGAAGTTGTGATACATGTGACAACACAAATGAATGTTAAAGACATTATGTTGAGTGAAATAAGCTAGACCCCAAAGTAACAAATACTGTATGATCAGACTGATAAAAATAATTAGAATAAGCAAACCTAGAGTGTCAGAATCTAGAATATAGGTTACCGAAGACTGGTTTGGTGGCAGGGAATGGGGAATTGAAGCTTAAATTGTACAGAATTTCTAATGGAGTTGATTACAAAGTTTGGTAATGGATGGTCGTGATGGTAGCACAGCATTGTGAATGTAATTGACAGCTTTGAATGATATATGTGACTGTGGTTAAAAAGAGGAAATTTTAGATAGTTTTTATGTTACTAGAATAAAACTCAAGACAGAAAAACAAAACTGTGCAACAGAAGGAACTCTATTGTAAAGGATGGACTATGGTTAATAGTACAATTATTAAAATGTTCTTTCATAAGTTATAACAAATGTATCTTATTAATGCAAGGGGTTAATAAGGTGGTATAGGGAACTCTGTATTTTTATGCATAATATATAAAATTTTAAAAAATTAAAAATTTTTAATAAAAAATTAAATATCAGTTATGTTTCTATACACCAACAGTGAACAATCCATAAAGGAAATCAAGAAACAATTCCATTTGTGATAGAGTCTAAATGAATATCTAGGAATAAATTTAACTAGGCGGGTATAAAAGCCTTGTATATGGACAACTACAAAACATTGCTGAAAGAAATTAAAGTCTTCAATAAATGGAAAGATACCCTGCCTTCATGGATTGGAAAATTTACTCTTGTTAAAATATCAGTAATATCCAAAGTGATCTATCAATACAATCCTGATCAAAGTTCCAGTAGCCATTTTGCAGAAAATGGAAAAGCTGATACTCAAATTCTTATGAAATAGACATTTATCCAAAGAGGATATACAAAAGGCCAATAGGAACATGTAAAGACCTCAACATTATTAACAATTAAGGAAATACAATTCAAGACCATAATAAGATACCACTTCAAACTCACTAAGATGGCAACTATTGAAAAAACAAAACAAATAGTGCTGATGAGGATGTGTAGAAATAGGAACCCTCATGCATTGTTGGTGGGAATGTAAAATGGTGCAGCTAATGTAGAAAAGTTTCACAGTTCCTCAGAAACATAAACAGAGAATTACCATGTGACCTGGTAATTCCACTTTTAGGAAATAATAAAAATAATTGGAAACAGGGGCTCGAACAGATATTTGTACACCAATGTTCATAAGTAAGCATTATTTGTTCACAATTGCCAAAAGGTGGAAGCAACCCAAGTGTCCCTGAACAGAAGAATGAATAAACAAAATGTAATATATCCATACAATGGATTATTCAGCATTAAAAAGGAATGAAGTTCTGATACATACTACCACACAGTGGAGGAGCCTTGAAGATATTATGTTGAGTGAAATAATGCTAGATACAAAATATCAAATATTGTATAATCTTACTTATATGAAATACCTAGAAGCAAATTCATGGAGTTAGAAAATAGAGTAGAGGCTACCAGGATGTAATTGGGTGGCGGTGGGGAGGGCTAGTGGTGAATGGGGAATTAATGCTTATTGGACACAGAGGTTCTACTTGGACTAATGAAAAATTTTGGTAATGCATGGGTAGCACAATATTGTGAGTGTTATTACTATCACTGAATTGTACATATGAAAGTGGTTAAAATGGAAAAGTTTGTGTACTATATATGTTACCACAATAAACATTTTTTTTAAAGAATCGCCAATAGCTGCTAAATCTAGTTGGGGGGAGGATAGATTTTGATGAGGAGCAAGATATTTACATGTTCCTAAAGTGTTTTCCACGCCAGTTGAAAGGAAAAAAATAAAATAGCAGCTATATAGTGGAGAAACTGCAATACCTGACCAGGTGAACAAAATGACCAACACCAGTGATTGACACATGGACACATTGTAATGCTGTGTAAGATGTTAAAGAACATAATATCACTTTGTAAATATTCTGGATGGATATGGATATCCTGAATTTTGTTATGAGGGAACAAATTGAGGAACAGCCTCTAAAATAACTAGCCCATATTCACTAAAATTATCTGTCAAAAAAGACAAGAAAAGACTGAGGAACTGCTCCAGATTATAGGACATTAAATGTCCATAATAACTAAATGTAGTACATGATTTTAGTGTTGAACCAGTATTGGAGGGAAATAAATGTGATAAAAGACATTATTGTGATAATCGATACAATTTGATTAGTAAAAGTATTGTATTTAGTAACTTCCCTGTGGTTATAAAAGATAATATTCTTGTTCTTAGAAAATATACTTTCCAGTATTAAGAAGGGACCATGAGATATATATATATATATATATATATACAACTTACACTCAAATTTAGAAAAATAATTGCCTAGACAGAGAATATCAAAATGGCAAAGTGTTAAAAATTGATAAATCCAAGTAAGGTATACAGGAGTTCTTTGACTCATTTTTGCAACTTTTATGTAAGCTTTTTAAAAAAATGGTAAATAAGCATGTAGGAAAATGTTTGGTTTCATGGTGACCAAAAATACAAAATAAATTTTTTGTCTATCAAATTTGCAAAGTTTAAGTGCTTATTCTTAATGATAATACCTATACTAATAAAGACAGTAACATTGATATTCTCATACTTTGTCTAGGAAGGGTAAAGCGCTATTATCATTTTTAAAAAGGAATTTACTGTGATGTATTAAATTATTCCAGTAATTCCTGAGATTCTATCCTAAGGGGAAAAAATACAAACATGAAGGAAATATCTTATGTACAAAGAAGATTTTTCCTAAACATTGTTTAAAATAGCAAAAAATGGAAAACAATATATATCTTCAAAAACATGTGAATGGCTAAAGAAATGTGATATACTCATTTAACAGAATATATAGAAGACATTGATGTTGATGAGGAATGGAAATTTCTTGTTTTGATGGTAAATAAAAATGCAGGAGATTGCTTTTATAGTAGAGTGTGTTAAATATATAACTATATCTAAAATGTATAACTATATCTACATATTCGTAAAAATAGTGGAAAATAGCAAATCACAACTTTGTGTTTGGGCAGTGAGAATCTGGACGGTTTTATTTCCTTTTTCTATTTTTATTTTCTAAATTCTCTACTAATTTTCCATAAGTTTGATTTTAGGAAGCTAAATGATATGCTGAATTTTTTTAAAAATTTTTATTGACAAGACATAACATATAAATATGAACATTCTTAACATACGAACAATCCATTTTCGGTATATCATCAATGACTCACAATATCATCACATAGTTGTAATATGCTGAATTTTGATACCTCTTATTTTTCAAAAGATTTATCTAACTGGTTCTTGAATTCATTTGAAGATGTGTTGAAAGCTGTATCTTCTGCTACAATTGCTGAGGTTGCCCGTGGCAATACAGAGGTTCAGAATGCCATAGCTATGGAAGGAGTGATTCCTCCTCTGGTGGCTCTTTTTAAAGGGAAACAACTTAGTGTCCAAGTGAAGGGTGCAATGGCTGTAGAATCACTGGCAAATTTCAACCCTGCTATACAGAAGTCATTTCTGGAAAAATCATTAACTAAGTATCTTTTAAAACTACTAAAGGTAGGAATTTTATTTTTTGTGATTTTTTTAGACAAGGTATTCAATTTTGAATTTTGTTAAACGAACAGAGAACTGAAATGAGTCTGAAATAAAGATTTTATAAAACATACATCCCTAAAGCGTTCAATAAATCCTCATAAAATGAATGGAATATTTTTTTCAATAGGCATTTCAAATAGATGTTAAGGAACAAGGAGCTGTGGCACTTTGGGCCTTGGCCGGACAAACCCTGAAACAACAAAAGTATATGGCAGAACAAATTGGATACAACTTTATAATAAACATGCTTTTGTCACCATCAGCTAAAATGCAGTATGTTGGTAAGTTATTTTCTATACTTAAGTCTGTATAATGCAGAACAGGGAACTGGAATATCAGACATATCTCCTTGCTTTTCTTAACCAGGAGGTGAAGCAGTCATAGCTCTAAGTAAGGACAGCAGGATGCATCAAAATCAAATATGTGAAGGGAATGGAATTGCACCACTGGTTCGCTTACTAAGGATTAGTAACATAGCTGAAGGCACACTTCTAAGTGTCATCAGAGCGGTGGGATCCATTTGTATTGGTTTGTACATGTATTCTTAATTTCTTAAATATAAGAAAAATAAAGGCCATAGATAGAGAAGTAGAAATTAATCTCCTCCTCTTTAACCCTCTCCTGTTAAAGTCCTAAACCATATTGCATCTATAAAAAGACTATTTTAATTTTTTATTTCTCCAATACCTTGATGATTAAAAGTGGTATAATTAAGAATTTTATATGTCTTGCTCTTGAACTATGGTTCGAAAGCGGAAAGAGGCCAGTGGGTTTTGCCTATTTTTACTTAAGGCATTTCATTTTTTAAGTTTATGAGGAAAATATTTCTTTTTTTGAATCTCAGGAACTACATATTTTTCAAGGCATAGAACAAAAATTTTCTAATACTGTGACAGTTTCTTTACTTTCTGTAATGGTTCTTTGTTTATTAAGTGGCCACTGGGTCTAGATGTTCTTTTCATTGCAAAATAACTAATATTTTGGGATACCTGAACAATGTTGTGGAATTGTCAGTGACTGACCTTATACAATAAAAGTTTGGGTTCTTTGCTGACCTTCATGAATGCTTGGGACTGATTGAATACTGCATCTTAAAGACATAAGAAAAGAAGATGTTTATTTCTAGTTCATTGTATTTCCTTTAAAATAGTCCAGCTGGCTGAAGTATGTAGGAATTAGTTCTCCAAGTTTTTTCCCTCCTTGCTTGCAAAAAGCTACCTGCAGAAATTCATTAACTGCTCCAAGACAATTATTCAGAGATGTTTCTTTTTGCTAGCTAGAGACTATGGTATGTTATAGATATTTTGAAAATTCTAATAAATGATAACATATGAAACAATTTCTTCTCATTAATTCACTTCAAATCTTGCCACATCTGCCATAGACCAGGAATTCTGCTATAGGAACAAGAAGGTTTTGCTTTCAAACTATCAGCTCGTACCGGTCATATATAGAGAGAAATAAACACATAGCTATATAGATACTTGTCTCCCATTTCCATTCTCATCATGTCATGTTTTCTTCTATATTCTTGAACATATGGAGCATATTTGAAATGGCTGTTTTTTTAATGTGGTGGAGTTTAGCTTTATTGAAATATAATTGGCATACAATAATTTAAATAAAATATACAATACAATTAAAATACAATAAATATTTATATTTACTATATATAATTTGCTGTGTTTATATATAGGCTGTGACTTTATTACCACAATCAAAATAGTGAATTTAATCATTACCTCCCCCCAATTTTTCACTTCTTTGTCATCCCTCCCTCCATGACCCCATTACCAGTCATCCATGATCTGCTTTCTTGTCACCCTAGATTAGTTTCCATTTTCTAGAAGTTTATGTACATTATACATGCCATGTACTCTTTTATCCTTTGTCTTTCACTCAGCATAATTATTTTGGGATTCATCCATGTTATTATGCATATCAAGAGTTCACTTTTTTTTTTGTTAGAATTCACTTCTTTTTTATTGCTGAGAAGTATTCCACTGAGTGGATATTCTATGATTTGTTTATCTATAAGCCTGTTGATGGACATTTTCCCCCAATATTTTTGCTATTAAAAATAAAATTGTCATGAACATTTGTGTACAAGCCTTTGCATGGACACATTTTCATTTCTTTTGAGTAAATTCCTGGAGTTAGTCATGGGGTAGGTATATGTTAACTTCTAAACTGTTTTCAAAGTGGGGCTACCATTTCACATTCTCACAGCAGTGCAAAGTATTTTCAATAGTTTCACACACTAGCCAGTACTTAGTATAGTCAGACTTAAATTTTAACCATTTTAATGGACATGTAGTGATTCTCATTGTGATTTTGATTTGCATTTTCCTGATGACTAATGATGTAGAGCACCTTTTCGTATACTTATTTGCCATTTATATATGCTTTGGTGAAGTGTCTGTTCAAATCTTTTGCCCATTGATTTTGCTGTGTTATCTTTTTCTTATTGAGTTGTAAGAATTCTAGATGCATTCTTTGTTAGATGTATGTTTTGCATATATTTTCTCACAGTCTATGGTTTGTCTTTCCATTTTTGTGATAGTATATTTTTAAATTTTTTATTGTGATAATAGGATATATATCTATATAATTTACAATTTAAACTATTTTTAAGTGTACAATTCCACGTTAATTACTTTCATGATATTATGCAACCATCGCCACTTTCTATTTCCAAATTTTTTTCATCAATCCAAGCACTCTGTGCTCTCATAAGGTCTTTTTGAAAAGTTTTTAATTTTGATGAAGTCCATTTGGTTGATTTTTTTTTTCTTTTATACTTCATGGGTTTTCTTTTTGTCTTATTTATGAAACTTTTTGTCCAAACTAGGGTCAAAAAGATTTTTTCTTTTCATCTGGAAGGTATGTGGTTTTAGCTCATTTTAGTTAATTTTTGTATATGGATGGGATTCTTTTTTTTTTTTTTTTTTGCATATGATTATCCAATTGCTCCAGCCTCATTTATTGAAAATGTTGTCCTTTTCTCCTTTGAACTACCTAAGTGCCTTTGTCAAAAATCAATTGGTTATGCATATCTGGGTCTATTTCTGGACTTTTATTCTGTTCCATTTGCTTATTTGGCTATCTTTATGTGATACCCACTGTCTTGATTACTATAGATTTATAATAGATCTTGAAAGCAGGTAGTGTAAGTCCCCCAACTTTGCTATTCTTTTTAAAAGTTGTTTTGGCTATTCTAGATTCTTTACATTTCCATATAATTTCTTAATCAGCCTATCAATTTCTACAAAAAGACATGCTATCTTGATTGGGGTTGCAATGAATCCATAAAAAATTTGGGGAAAATTGACATCCTAACAATTTTGAGTCTTCTGATTCATGAACATAGTCTATCTCTCCATTTTTTAGGTCTTCTTTAATTTCTGTTAGCAGTGTTTTATAGTTTTTAGTATACAGTTCTTGCACATTTTTGGTCATATTTATCCTAAGCATTTCATATTTTTAAATCATGCATAGGTTGTTTTGATTGAATGCTGGACATTATGAGTTTTATATTAATGGGTTCTGGGTCATGTTGATTTCTGTTAAGGAGAGTTAAGTTTGTGTTCTGGCATGTAATTATGTTACTTGAGATCTGTTTGATTCCCTTTCAGCTAGGGTTTAAGCTTTGTTAGGGTAAGTCTAGAGCAGAATATACTCTAGGACTCACAACCCCACTACTAAGAAGATACCTTTTTCAAGACTCTATTCAAAGCCCCTGGTATTATGACATCTCTACAGACCAGCTTGTTGGAATAAAAACCATTAATGGCCCTGATTCAGTTCCAATAATTGTTCACCCTACTCCTTGTGGTGGTTCTCTTCTCAACCTTATAGCGTGTTACCCCAAATATGTGCCGATCTGGTTTTGAGGATTATCTACTTATAACACCACCACCACTATCATCATCATCCTTATCAATAACACTCATTTTTTTTCTTAAAAATATGAAATGCTTCACGAATTTGTGTGTCATCCTTGCACAGGGGCCATGCTAATCTTCTCTGTATCGTTCCAATTTTAGTATGTGTGCTGCCAAAGCGAGCACAGTAACACTCATTTTTAAGACCAATCTCTTGTATGTTCACTCTTTGAAATCTCCCTAGCTGATTCTTTCTCCGCCCACCCTAAGCTTAGAAAATCCTCTTTTGTGATTCAAATGTCGTTGTACTTACTTCTATTCATGCACATGTACTGTATTGCAATTATGTATTTAAATAATTGCTTCCCCTATAGAATATGAACTCCTTTACGGCAGATAATCTACCTTACTCTTTTTAGCCCTACTTCCTAGCTCACTTGGCATACTATGCATTCAGTACATCACAGCTAAAGAGTGTTTGTGTACAACCCAGAGTGGCCAATATAGGGCGTGGGGATCCATCAGAATGGCCATCAGAGTGGCCAGTGGGGATCATCAAGGAAAAGACCACTTCCTATAGTTTCTTCAAACTTCTTCAGATCACAACGCATAAGTGGCTTCTCTTCATTGTGCATAGGCAGGCCCAATCTTGTATTTATATGTAATTATATGTATTTATGTAAGCTCACTCTCTGTGTGTTTATCAGCAAAATAGCAGAACTAAAATTATTTGTGCATTCCCACTAGAAAGAGATGACTTGAGCTCCTCCATTGGGAATAGGCTTGCAATTTAAGTTAGTATTATAAAGGAGACGTTAAGATTATCTTTGTAGTAAGTTAAATTTAAGGAATCCAGAAATTTTAACTAGGTGATTTACTCCAGGCATTTTTGTGAAAAATAAACTTTTCATGGAAAACAATGGCACTTATAAGCTTAATTCCTAGTATTTAATAATTCTACAATAAATGATATTATTATTATTCCTAGACATCATAGTATTTCTAATTTCTTTGTCTTTTAACTATTAGAAAGCCATCTACACTTCTAATAGTAAATTCTCCATATTTATTTACTTTTGCCTTTTAGAAAACATAATTCAGGACTATTAACATAGTGTAAATGTAGACATTCCTTTTACAGTTTACTAACCATATTACCTTATGACACTTAACCAAAAATATCAAATTCTGCTTGATTTTACTATTTACAATATGGGAGTAGGGTGGCTGCCGTGGCTTAGCAGGCAGAGCTCCGACCTGCCGTGCTGGAGGTCTGGAGTTTGATCCCTGGTGCCTCCTGCCCATATGCAAATTAAAAAAAAAATATATATATATATATATGGGAGTAAATTACTTCATTGATATTTGGACTCTTACAGGTGTTGCCCATACAAGCAATCCCATTAGTCAACGATTTGTTGTAGAGGAAAATGCCTTTCCAGTACTCATTCAACTACTAAGAAATCACCCTTCTCCTAATATTAAGGTACATATAAAGGTTTAAATATTTTTCTGATATAGTAAAAATTAGTGGAACTATCACTTTTAAGAATAATATATATCTTATGCAAGTTCATAAGCATAGTAAAAATATTCCATCTTTTAAAGAAAATCCCAGAAGTTATTTTCTTAAAGTTTGCTACAAACCATAATATAGTAGTAAACTTTATTAAAATGTGAATTTTCTCAAAGATGATGAGAAAGTCTTACATCCTTACTCATCAAATAAGTATTACTCCTCAGATACTTGACTATTTACAGAATTTCTCCCCTTCTTCACTCAGATATTGATAGCTAAAACTGGAAAGGGAAAATAGGATTGTGTAACTCATGTGACACTATTTCTCAAATATAAATGAATGCTGTCAGCGCTACACCTTCAAAGCAGCCCTAACTTTCACCAAGCAATGTTTTCTCAAGAGCAGATGTTACTAAGGACTATGATGAGTTGTTGAAGAGCCATTTAACTCTTCTATTTACTTCTAGTAAAGTGCCTTTAATAAAATGATATCCACATCTATTCAAAGCTTTAGAAATGAAGGATATCCATAATTGGCCAGGCAAGAAGTTATAACAACAAAATATATATTTTTCTCCTCAAAATTTGCTATGGGATGTGGTGGAAATAAAAATAACTTAGTAGAAAAATATATAGCATAGCATTGTTTCTTTTAATGAAATGCGTGTGTGATCTGAAAAGATATCATATATATTTTTTACTATAAAAGGGATTCTTTTATTATATGATTTGATCAGTGCAATAAAAGAAAGAAGCATATGCTAGAAATCTTGGCCTCCTGAATTATTATAAGTAAAAAAACACTGACTTTCAAGGCACAGGTAAATTCTTGTAAGACTTGAAAATGCTACATGAAAATACAATTTTATTTTATAATGTGCATTTTCATGACAAAATAGTTACGGCAATTGAATCCATCTACATTTCAGTGAGTTCTGAAATTTGTCAAAACAAATTTCAATATCTTTCCTAAAAATATGATTCTAAAATAAAGATATTTTCACAGTAATTCAGTAATTATACTTTTCAAATTCATAATGGTCTCATAGAAACCCAAAGTGTGATACTTCAAAAAAAGCATTTGTCAATTGAGTCCCTGTGGTAAACAATGTTTATTCATATCTCCCTAATGGGCATTAAATTACTTGAGAACTAGAGGAGAAAAAGCTACTTCAGAGTACTACTCCCCATTGCCCTGCTTAAACAGACAGGCATCCATTATACCACAATGATCAGTAGCTAACAACCAGTTTAAAGCAGCATACTAACCCATGCCAAAAATTTTTTTAAAAAAGCAATTATTGTATGTGGAAGGGGTATAAGTATTCCTTTAGGATATCTCTTTACATGTGCTGGTATTCTGGGTTGCTTCCAACCATGCTCTTAAATATAATTCTGTAGTTGTGCCTTCACACAAGAAAAGAGTATTTCCCCAGCTGTTAAAAATTATAAGGGACATTCCACCAATAGTGATTACTAGTCTATAGATATCTAGATACCTAGTCAGAGAATTGGAATCAATAGTTTATATTATAGTATCTTTTGAAATGTATTTTATATAAATATGCTTATACAATGAAATACATCATTTGATAAAGCATGAGTGAAAAATTAACTTCTGAAAACCACATATTTAGGTTGAAGTGGCATTTTCCTTGGCATGCATTGTCCTAAGGAATGATCTATTACAGAATGAATTACAAGAAACAGAAGGTTTTCATTATGCTGATGTTCTTTATCTTCTTCACTCACCGGATAAGGTAACACCTTTACAAAATATTAGAAAGACAATGGTTTTAGACAACACATCTTCAAATTACCATCAAATTCTCTTCATGGTAAAATTGTCTTATTTGAGAAAAGTAATGTAAAAGATCTCATGGCAGGTTGTTAGTTTGTAATGATGTGATAAGACTGCTCCATATTTTTCACGAGTGTCCCATTTCACTCTGAAATGCACCAATTTTAATGTTTGGTGAAGCGCTGAAAAACAAATCTCTTTTGTCCTGGATGCACCAAATCTTTAATTTTGTGCCCTTCAACCCTCAGCCATCTATCTCTCTCTCAATGCCCCAGAGTAGTGCTTCTCACACTACTTGTGATGAAGAAATAGTTCTGACCTTAGCCCTAATCTATTATGGAGAGAGTTTTTTTAAAAAACAATTTTTTTTATCTTGAATCATTTTAGACTTTCAAAAAAAAAGTTGCAAAAATAGTAAAGAAAATGTGGTATGTCCTTCATTCAGCTTTCCAGAACGTCAACCGGGAAATTAACATTGATACATTACTATCAATAATCTGCAGACCTTAATAAAAATTAAATTTTGCCAATTTTCTCACTAATGTCCTTTTTCTCTTCCAGCATCCAGCCTGGGATCACACATTACATTTAGTTGTCATGTCTCCTTAGTTTCTTTCAATCTGTGAAACCAGTCCTTCTATGTCTTTCATGATTTTAAATTTACTTGATGTTATCTTACGATTAAATTGAGGTGATATATTTTTAGCAAGAATACCATAGATGTGATCTTGTGCCTTTTCCAGTGCATCATATCAGGGGGTACATGATACTGATATGTCTTATTACTGGTGATGTTAACTTTGATCACATGGTTAAGGTGGTGTCTGTCATACTTCTCTACTGAAAAGTTATTTTCCTTTTCTAGTTAGCAAGTATCTTCAGGGGAGACACTCTGAGACTGTAAATATTCTGTTTTGTAGGGTACTTGTGCCTATCAGTGTTAGCATCCATTAAGTCCTGCAACAACTATTGCTGTGGTGTTTGCCTAATGGTGATATTTTTTAATGTCCATTCTCTCTATATATTCATTTGTATTCAACTGTAAGGAAGAGCTGTCCAATATTAAGTGCTTATTCTCAGTTTCTGTTATCCTTTCATTGACCATTTTGTGGATGCCACCGATCCTCAGGCCACACTATAAATAGCAGTACCCTAGAGCAATATGGGAGCCTCTGCTGTCTACCATGCATTTAGCAATCAGGGAAGAAAGTCACCTAATATGTCTCTCTCAGTTCTGAGAAATTTTCAGGGGAGAAAGAAGGGTTATCCAGGGGAGAAATAAAGTCGTATTATTATTTTTTTAATATAGAATTTTACTTTAATGTTGCACAGAAGACATAGAGAAGTGCTATTGTAATAAAATGGGAAATAGGGTGAGGAGACTGAATTCATGCCTGACTGATCTCTAAGCCACCTTTCTCCACTCTTCTCCTGTTCCTTCAACATTTTATACTCATTCACCTGTTCCTCATGTATATCCTTCTCCCTCTTCTTCTACTACACATTCTTCCATTCTCAACCATTGACCCTTCCCTCCAGCCTGTTCATTGTTTATGTTTAGCTCATAATAGAAACATCCTTGAGCATCAGTTCCCCAGATGTAGGGAATCGTAGAGATTTAGAAGCCTTTATGGTGAACCAAAGCATTTTATCTGATCTTGGCCAAAATTTTCAATTGTAGGAGTCATCAGAATGGTGAGATTTGAGTTAAGTCTTCTAGGGTTTCTTATACACTGTATCAAGTTTGTCTCAACCTAACATCCCATAAAGGCACATCGGTACCCTTAGAGCTATAGAGAAAGTGCTCAAGTTCCACTTAGTCCTTAATTAAACCTATAGTGGAAGAGTTCAGAATACATAGATCTGTTGCAGAAATTGAAAGCGATATATATAATATATGTATTATTGAATGAATAGCTGTCTTATGGATAATGACAAGAGTGGAATAAAAATTTTCGATTAACTCAGATTCTTGAAATTCCTAGCCACACTGATCTTTTCTACATGGAGATATAATTATAACTTACAATTTTAATTTGAATTAACTGGAGATAAAATTTAATTATCATGTTATAAACAAGAATAAATTAAATTATGCAAAATGGGCAGGTGAGGATGATTTTCACAAGCCACGTAAAATTAGTCTTATTTTAGAGTTAGTTGTTCTACTGTTGTCATTAATTAAAATCCATGACCAAATTAAATATAAATATACTTTTGAAGAGATTTTAGTAAGCATAAATAACTTGCACACTTCTCCCATTCACAAATTATAGTTGGTGAAAAAGAGAAAGTAAGTAACCAGTAGTATAATCACCCTTGGTATGAATGGATATATGAAGTTGAAGGTGTGAGACAGTTGACATTTAGGAAAAAAAATGTGTGGAGGAATATGTCATTTCTCAAGAATTAAATTTTAGCCTTCTGTACTGGAAATAAGCAGACCTGGTTCTAGGGCTGTATCTGATACTAGTGGGCATGTAGATGTAGCCAAACTGTGGAATTTTGAAACAGACCCATTTGCTTCATAAACTACCATATTTATAGTAGTCTTACATAGCAATTATGTAGGAGCAAAACCTATATGACTTTGGACCACTTCCCATTACCATTCTTCCTTACTTGGCTCAAGGTTCTATTCTGCAATCAGTCAATCTATCCTTTGCCTATGACTGATATCTAGTTCCTTGCTCCTTTGACGGTTCCTAATATCTTTTCTTGCGTCTGGCCAGGTGACTACTTGGTATAATGATTGTTAAAGTTAAGGATTAGGGAAGGTATGGGGTTTCAGACACTCAGAGGTCCTGGGACTTTGACTATTAAACGTGGGAATGGATAGTGGTGGTAGGTGGGGAACACACAGACTTGTATACAACATAGTGATCCTCTGTGGCAAGCTGCTGGATTTGGGGGCTCAGTATTGTGATGGTATTGCATCTAAATAGAATAGAATAGAATCTACCTGGTCTTCGGGTCCAATTCAACTTTTTCCCCGTACTTCCAACACTCTTTTGGCTCACTTCACTCCTCTTTGGTATTTACTCAGGAGTCAGTTTCATATAGTTTCAGGTATTTACACCACAGTTAGCAACTGGTTGGCCCCTAATTGCTGAGAGAATACACCTATTTATTATAAGCCTCTTAAAAATGTCACATAAAAAGGATTTCTGTTTTAGGAGACATAGATGGGCAAGATTTCCATCTCTTTCTTTCCTAGATTTCCTGAGAATGGATTGGTATTGGTCCCTTAGAATTCCGCCAGAATAGAAGTTTATTCCAAATCAAAACATTTATCTATGGGTATATGAAGAAAGCCTCTGAGTAAAAAGTTACAATTTTGCTTCTAAATCTGAGTTGGAGAAAAAGCAGACCTTTTTTGAAATGTAAATTGACTCTTGTTACAAAGAATGCTATTATTATACACACATGCACACATTTATGTGTATGTACATATATGTGTGTATACCTATGTGTGTGCAATTTTCACTATGGATGATTTCAAACATATATAGTATGAGAGCACAATAATGAATTTATATATTCCCATCACTCAACTTCAATAATTATCAACTCATGGCCAATCTTATTTCATCTATATATGCACTCATTCCCACTTCCCACTATATTATTTTTGAAACAAATCTCAGATATCATATATATATATATTTTTTTTTTTTTTGCTGTATGGTGGGGTCATATTTCATTATTTTTCCATGTGAGTATCCCATTATTGCAGCAACATTTGTTGAATTTTGCTGCAATAATGTTTTGCTTTTTTGTTTGTTTTGCTTGTTTTGGGGGAAGTGCATGGGCCAGGAATCAAACTCGGGTCTCCCACATGGCTGGCAGGAATTCTACCACTGAACTGCCCTTGTACCCCCCTGTTCTAGTTTGCTAGCTGCTGGAATGCAATATACCAGAAATGGAACGGCTTTTTAAAAGGGGAATTTAATAAGTTGCTAGTTTACAGTTCTAAGGCCGAGAAAATGTCCCAGTTAAAACCAGTCTAAAGAAATGTCCGATCAGAGGCATCCAGGGAAAGATACCTTGGTTCAAGAAGGCCGATGAAGTTCAGGGTTTCTCTCTCAAATGAGAAGGCGCATGGCGAACACAGTCAGGACTTCTCTCTGGGCTGGAAGGGCACATGGTGAACACGGCGTCACTGCTAGCTTTCTCTCCTGGCTTCTGGTTTCATGAAACTCCCCGGGAGGCGTTTTCCTTCTTCATCTCCAAAGGTCGCTGGCTGGTGGACTCTCTGATTCGTGGTGCTGCAGCATTCTCTGA
>PVIY010039143.1:0-23349 GCA_004026745.1 Myrmecophaga tridactyla
GATGCAAATGTTCTAAGAAATGATGAATATGCAACTATGTAATGATATTGAGAATTGCTGATTGTATATGTAGAATGGAATGATATGTTAATATTTTTGTCTGTTTGTTGTTAATCTTTTAGATTAATAGATAAAAAAGAATAAAAAAATTTCTTTTATATATACATATTTCTTAATAACCTGTCTCCCCCACTAGAATGTAAACTCTCTTCTGCTTTTCTTCTACTGTATTCCGAGTGCCAACCAGGTATTAACAGCGTACAATAAGCGTTTACTGAATAAATTAAGGAACTAAATATTTACTATTTGCATTCTTGTGAAATTGTAAAATTTCAAGGAAAAAGAAATTTCCAAGCTTCTAATATAAGAAATTAAAGTCAGGCTGGTTTCAGAGCTTAATCAATGCCAGTGAATGAAGCTAAACGAAAAGTTAAGATTCACATATAAGCGACCTGACTTTTGGAGACTTAACTTACAAACCTCACTATTACTACTTCTCTTTAAAGGACTACTATAGTAATTTACTCGTGTTTACTAAAATTTTAAATATGGTAATCAGAGAATGTCTCACTAAGATTATTTTTTGATTTTCTAATATGAGCCAGACATTTACCACTACACCAAGACTCCAATCAAAGCCAAACATGCAAAGATGCACAGAACTGACTAGTTAATAATGATAAGAAAATGGAATAGGCAAGCTCAGAACAGGGAAAAGCTTGACTATGTGGATCCCTGTAACTCTAATCAAGGAACACTTCAGCAAAAGTACTGCCTGTTTTGAAATGCTTACAAGAGAAAAGGGAAAATTGTTAAATAAAGACATTTTAAGCCCAAGAAAAGGATGGTTTGATAATTTCAGTAAGAAAACTTGGCATAATGAGAGTTCCGAAGGAAGCACTGAAATTCAGAAACATCAATAATTTTTTTCCTGGAAAGTTAGCTGGATGTCCTAGGTAAAGATGTGTTAAAAAGGGGAGCAAAGAATTAACAAAAAAGAAAACCCAACAACCTGCTAACAGGAAATTAGTCCTCCTACAGAAATTTACCATTTACCATTTCTGGAAGCATTTAAGCCCATTAGACTGACAAAAACTTTTTACATGGATGACCTTAATTTTTAATACAATCAAATGTTCTTAGTGCAATGAAGAATCTATGCTAATGACAAGGAGAGCTAATCACAAGGAAGTATGCTTTAAGCCCTTCCCTGAGCTCACAGTTTAAGTAGCCTTTATGACACAGAATATTGTCATACAGTTTTATGTTAAATATTCGATTTTGCAAATTAAAAAACATTTATAAAAGCCTGTGTTGGAGTTCTAGTGGATATTTTTTGTTGAGGGAAATATGTTTCCTTTCTAATTGATGAATTTATTGAAGAAAAGAGGTTTCTAGGGAAGAAATCCAAATTGACAACATTGTTCCTAAAGCAGTGGTTCTCAATCAGGGATGATTTTGCTCTCCAGGGAACATCTGGCAATGTCAGGAGACACTTTAGATTGTTATACTGGGGAAGCGCTATTGGCATCCAGGGGGTAAAGATCAGGGATGCCGCTAAACATTCTACAATACACAGACAAGCTCCCCAAAACAAAGAATTACCTAGCCCAAAATGTCAATAGCGAAAGTATACTTTCCTGAAACCTATAACCTCCAGAGGGTTCCTAGACTAGATAAATTCTGAATCGCAGAGGGGCCAGTCTCTCCAACAATAGGAATAATTTCATCTTCCCTATCCTATATTATTGACACCCCTTTTCAACATGAAAAAGTTAGAATGGGCATAGCCCCCAAACCCCTATAGATTGGGAATAGGATCAAAGGAGAAGGAAGAGTTATAACAGAGAAGGTAGGATTTAACAAACAAGTATGACTGCTGAATCACTATAATGATATTTCTTTTACCTCCCAGTGTTTTGGAGCAGCTAGAAGGAAAAACCTGAAAATGTGGAATGGCAACCGAGACCAAACTTTGAAATCTGTTCCGTAAAATGTACTTTGAAAATTACTGCATTTTCAAAATATGTTATATTTTACAATAAAAATGTTTTAAAAATGTCAAAAGTGAGTAAAAAAAGCCCTGTCCCGCTAAAGGAAATGAAGACTTGCCTTTTTCCAGAAATCAGTCAGATACCAAGTTGAGGGGCTCAACTGACTGACAAGAAAACATTTCTGTTTAAATATATAATGTCTCAAAAAATTTACCACTTAAACCTGTTTTTTGGTGAAGGAATTAGAGAGCTACATCTAAAATGCAGAGGACTGAATAAAAGGACTCTCAAGTGGTGTTGCTCAGTAGCCGTGTTTCTTGAGGATGATTGTATAATGATATAGCTTTCACAGTGTGACTGTGTGATTGTGAAAACCCTGTGTCTGATGCTCCTTTTATCTACCTTGTCAACAGACGAGTAGAACATATGGAATAAAAATAAATAATAGGGGGAACAAATGTTAAAGTAAATTTAGTATGAAATGCTAGTGATCAATGAAAGCGAGGGGTAAAGGGTATGGTATGTATAATCTTTTTTTTTTCTGTTTTTGTTTTATTTCTTTTTCTGTTGTCTTTTTATTTCTTTTTCTGAATTGATGCAAATGTTCTAAGAAATAATGAATATGCAACTAAGCGATGACATTGTGAATTACTGATTATATATGTTAATGTTTTATTTAGTTTGTTAAAATTTTTTTAATTAATAAATAAAAAAAAAGATTAAAAGTCAAGTGGTGTTGCTACTGTTGAAAAATACTGGTGATGATCACCTAAAGTAACTAGTTACAATCAAATGATGAAAAAAGGACTCTTTGGAAGGGGAAGAAAGGAGAAGACCTTGCCAACAATTTGTACAGTTGTTTAAAAATTTACTCATTAAAATAATGGGACCACAGACAGTTGTAAATTAAACACAAACTACAATACTTACATTTTTCTGATCAATTGATTCAGCTGCCTTTACTATTCCATCCAAGCATTTCCCAATAATTGGTATCACCTGCCGATCAACCTCTGCATATGTCTTCATTGATTCTCCAATTCTTACTATCCTTCTTTCCTCCATCTCTTGTATTTTCTGCAACAGATTTAGATTTTGTGTAGGATTAATTTGGTCCACTATTATTTAAGGAAGTAACATTTCTTTTTGACAGTCTTATGAGCTCTAACAAATCCTCTAGGTGACAAGCCAATAAAAAGAGGTTCGAGTTAGAACAACAGTAAGTTTACCATGCCTCTATATAAGCTAGCTGTACACAAACTTTATAAATTGTTAGACTGCTCAAAATTTATACTTTGTGAGGCAAAATAAGCCAGAAACAAAAGAGAAATTATTGTATGGTCTCATTTAGAAAATACTTATAAAAAAACAGGGACCTGGAAAGTAAGCTCTTATAGCAGTCACATTTAGTCTGGAGTGGTAATTATTATTCCTGGATTTTGAGAGGCTGTTTTACATATGTAAAACTCAGTACTTAAAGCTAAGAACAAAGCTGATCAGGTCGGTATTAAGGTGATTCAGCATACAGTGGTAAGGAAGACACTGTCTACAGTTTAGAACCTCACCTACTCTTTGAGTCCAAAGGAAGAAAGGTTTTTTTTGTCCAGAAATTAAGTTTTCTGTAGCACATAATCTAACTCAAACTGTCTGGATAAATCATTTAAACAATCCAAACACAGGGAGCCCAGAATAAGAATGAGGGCCTTTAATCCTGTATAGATTAACGTAATGCCTGGATAAATCCCAGAGTAAATTTAGTAGATAATCAAAAAGTAATGGTAAAGCCCCTTGAGAGATGGGAGAAAAAATATGGAACTATTAAACTTTACCACTAGGGAAACCCCTGATCAAACATCAGGGACACTGAAATCAATAGGCCAAGCCCATGATCTTGAGGCTTGCTCTTGTGAAGCTTAAGTATGTAGAGGAGAAGCTTAGCCTACCAGTAGTATGCCTAAGAATTACTTCCAGAGGACCTCTTTTGTTGCTCAGATGTGGTCTCTCTCTCTCTCAGCTCAACTCTGCAAGTGAAATCACTCTGCTCCTCTCAATGTGAGACGTGACATTCAGGGGTGAAAGTCTCCCTGGTAGCATGGGAGATGATTCCTAGGGATGAGCCTGGCCCTGGCACTGTGGGATCCACAAGCCATTCTGACCAAAAGCAGGAAAAGAAGTGTAACAAATAAGGTGTCAGTGGCTGAGAGTTCAAACAGAGTCGAGAGGCTACTCTGGAGGTCACTTGTATGCAAGCTTCAGTTAGACACTGCTACCTACTACAATTTGCCAAACCCCAACCAAAACCATTCCTGCCAATCCTAAGGAACACCTAGGGCGTAATATAAGATCCTACAAAGGTCCCATGCACTAGGGTAACTTTCTAGAAATCTACAACCTCCTGATGGGTCCCTGGACCAGATAAATCCTGAAATGCAGAGGGGCCAGCCTCTCCAGAACGTGAACTAGTTCCATCCCCCTATCTCATATTATTGACAGCCCCTCTGAACATGAAAAAGTTAGAATAGGCATAGCCCAAATACCCCAAAGAGTGGGAGAAAGATCAAAGGTAATGGTGGAGTTATACAGAGAAGGTAGGGTTTAACAAATGAGTATGATTGTTAAATCATTATATTGATATTTCTTTTAGTTTCCAGTATCTTAGATCAGCTAGAAGTGAAAACCTAAAATTGTGGAATTGTAACCTATATCAAACTCTGAAATCTGTTCCACAACTAACTGTTGTGATGTACTTTGAAATTTATTGCTTTTTTGCATACGTGTTATTTTTTCACAAAAAAGAAAAAAATTTTTAGTCTCCAGTGTTTTGGAGCAGCTAGAAGGAAAAAATCTGAAAATAATGGTATGATAACCCATAACAAACTCTGAAATCTGTTCTGTAACTACTTGTTGTAGTGTACTTTGAAAATCATTGCTTTTTTTCTTTTCTTTGTATATATGTTATATTTAACAATAAAAAACGCTAAAAATGTATACTTTGCACAAATCCATTCCCAAACTCAATTAGCTTTATTATTAACACCATTTGATAACATATTTCAAACTTTTTTCATCTTTAATTCATTACCTTTTACCAAAACAAGTATTTGTTTCAATCCAATAAAGGCTTGGTTTCTGAGATATCAACAGTGTACCTTCCTTTTACATTACAGAAATTCTTATTTTCCATGTGTGGAAACACCAAGAAACAAATATTTATTATGTTTGCTACAACTGGACCCTAAGTCATAAAAGATTCCCCAAATGGGAGAACACTTATATATATTTTCTCATACCGTTTTTGACAGCCTAAAATAGCCAAAGAAAAACAATCAAAAGGAAAGAACAGTCTGACATTTGTTCAAATCCCACAACTCTATGAATGCCGCTTTAACTGCTAAAGTTATGTTGGCATTTTTGTAATCAGAATGGTCCTTTTAGCAAAGAGTGTGCTAGTCTAAGACAGATCTAAGGCTGTAACAAAATATTTGCATATGTGAACCAAAGAATTAAATTAACGTATTTGGAAGTTTGCAAAGGCTGTTGGTTCATCTTGAGATTAATATGTATTTAATTCTTAATGCTAGTCAATTCTTGGTCTAGATACTTTACAAAATGATTTGAGTTAGTGGAAATTTGGAATTTTATAAACACCTAGAAGACAAGTCCAGTAATCATGATTTAGAAGCAACGTATTTTTAATAAGCAAAGTGAAACATGACATCTGAGAGATCTGACTCACTTACCTGAAAGATGTTGGGTATATGAGTATGGTAATATTCATGCTGCTCATGGTTGAATTTCTGAAGAATTGATGAGTAATCTGCTTTACTGTCCTCTGCCATTTGGTGACGTATTTGAGCTTGTTGTCGTGCCTTAAGACAAAATATGAGAGCACCCTCATGTTTATGCAGAATAACTGAAAGTCCAGATTTGCAACCTGGGGATTCTGTGGGGGCCAAATTCACTGCAAATGTGTGACACTTAGTAGGTGTTTTTTTTAAAAAAATGTTTTGAATTTGAATTTACTTTACGTAAGGAATGTACATTCTAGTTTGTCACAACCCCCACCATTCTCTATTGTCTTAACTTGGTATGCACTTTCTAGTTTGTCACAAGTGCCACCATTCTATATTGTTTGCATTTGGCCCAATTCACATATTTATGCTACTTCGATGGCCCTTATGGGAGCCTCTATTCATAATATATTTATTTTGAAGGGGCGATCCATCAATTTTTTATTCAATTCTCAGTGGGGTTGATCTAAAAAGGCATTATGAACCATCATCAAAATGGAGTTTTCTAAAACTGTCCTACACTTTAATGAAGCAGTAACTATGGTATCCTCTGTGTCTTTTATGTTCTATTTTGTATTTTACTGAATTGCTTTTCTCTCTAAACAAATCAATAATAAAAATCATAAATCTGTCTTTTCTAATTCATATTTTAACCACATATCTAGAAGAAAGAGGCAAGGTTGCCAAGTTATGGAATCTATTTTAAAGTTTAGTTAAGACTGCATATAAACTTTAAAGTCATCAACAACAACAAAGGATTATTATAGATTTATATTGTGCTTTGGAGGTAATTTGATAACTATAGTCTCATAAATCTCTAACACAATCTGAGAATAACATGGGGTAAAAAAACTAGCCCTTATCGGTTGAAGATATGGCCTGGCCTTAGGTAACTTGGCAAAAACTATATTCAGCCAAAAACACAACAGGAAAAGGGCACTCTTCCAACATAACCAAGGCAACTGTTTTTTTTAATTTTTTTTACTAAACCAATTCTACAGAAAATGAAGACCAACGGATGGAAGGAACAATGAGACAAAGAAGAAATGATGGAGTACTTTGTCTCACTTTCTGTTAGTAACGGTTTTTTAGCATCTCAACACTTTGTATTGGTTTCCTGCCCATGTGATTAGAAACTTGATTCTCACTTCCTCGACATAGTTTACTCATACGCATACTGGTGAAAACCCAAGGTAGTGATTTATAATTGCTTCCTTTATTTTCTTCCCTATTCATATGTAAATACTTCCCAAATGAAGGTAACAATATTAATACTGCCAAACTAATTTCCTTATTCCCTAAGGCTTTTTAGTTTCTTAAGGCCTTTAGTATCTTAATACCATTTTATCCACTTCTCATCTACACTGTTTATTTTAGCTGCCACATTGTTCCTCTTTGTAGGTAGCCTATTAACTCCTTTCCTGTCCATATGCTTGGACTTCCTCTTCTTCTTGTGTCCGCTTGTAAATACATTAATTTAGTACCTAAAGGGTTAAGTCTCCCAAACCCCTGCTACCCTCAAAAATTCATTCCCTTCCAACATACAGAAGGCTTCCTCTGTTTGAATAATAGCTTTCCCACCTACATGCATTCCATCTGTTCCTCTAATGCATCAAGTTAAAAATGAAATATTTTTAACTCTTTCAGTTACCTACAGCTTTATTATTATGGCTTTGTTATAAATATATATAAAGGAAATTCCCATGAAAGAAGATTTTACATTTCTATAGTATTCTTTATTTCATTCATAAACCTTCCTCAGAAAAAGTCTCATTCAAAATCCTAGGAAGTTTCTACTTGTTATAGTAACAAGTAATAAGATGGAGGAGTTCCCCCATTCATTTTGGAGAAATGACTCTATTTTAATGAATTAAAAAAATTTTTTAAGTCCTGAAATCAGAATGTTATCATTTTTTACATATTTTACATGAGCAGATAAAAGCTTCCACTCATTCCAACCATGGGATATTTTACTCCTGAGAGCTGGAGCCAGCACACGCAGAGGTGGCCTGGCACCACTTGGATTGAAGCGGCTGTTCCTGTTCATATCAGCTTCTCAGAAGCGTCTAAGGTTTTAGCTTTGGCTCTATCACTGCTTTTGTAAGTATATCAACTCATAATTGTTTAATGATGGCTTTCACATTGTTTACAGCAGTAATCCAGAAATATAACTAGGGACCACTAGATGGGAACTGTGGAAGAAACTGAAATAAGGAATAATGAGTATATACAATCCAGCCAGAAAAGAGGAAAGTTAGCTGAGTTGAAAAAAATAAACCAAACATATGGATAAGGATATGTTTTTACCTTTTATGTTAAAAAGAAGCATTCTCTCTGTGAGTTTTCCTTGAATACAAAAGCTTGGTCATGTGATACAAAAGTCTGACTATTTCTACAGCTGTCAATGTCTCTCTTTCACTGAAAGGAATATAGAAACACTGAAAAGCAGCAAAATATTGTAACACATCAACTTCTGCAGAGCCACAGCAGGAAGACAAGACTGTCTTATTCTCTCAGTCTCAGGACCCAGCTGCTCTGAATTAATATCCACTTTTGAATCCCAGGCGGAGGAATGTGGTGGCATTGTTCTGATCAAGTTTTACTATGGAAAAATCTATTTTTATTTAGTAAGTTATATTTGTTTCACAACAGAACATAAGAGTTTTTTCTCTAAAACTAGTGTTGAGTCAGTTACTCATTATTACAAATATATATTTAAAAATATCTTTTAAAGTATTTTCAAAAACTTAACTGGAGTAGCCAGTCAACAAGTACATATTTTAGGGAGTGTCTTCTAATGACTAGGGCTAAATGAAGACTGTAACTAGCACAATTTCTCCTCTCTTCTTAAATCAGTATAAAAATAGCAAAAATTACGTCAAGAGATACAGTATTTTCATTAATAAAACAGACCATAATTTCCCATTCTTCTGAGGGTAAAAGACACTGAACCTTTTAGCAAACATTTCTGGAGGGCAGAAAGAAGTTCAGAGGATTTTTTAAAATGAGTCAGAGTCACAGAATTTAGAGATAATATCAAAAAAATTCCAGATTGACCACAGTTGCCTGAAGCTATAAGTAACAGATATCTTAAGTAAGCTCTAGACCACTTTCGGTGTCAATCAGAAGGACTGAATTTAAATTTTAGAATTTCTTTGACAAACTCCTGGGAATCTCCCCAGATAAATCCAAACAGGCCCAAGAATGTACCATATAAGCATGACTTCACTGCTTGCTAATTCTTAACATAGTTCATTCTCAGTGTCCTCGTGAAAGTAAAAATATACTGCCCTAAAAGGTCAGAGGTGCAATTTCTAAATAAAGCAAACAATATTTTAGAAAACGAACTGCAGCCCTATACTAGTTATTTCCTGTTTAATCCAGTATTACTTTTTCTCTAATATTTCAAAATATTAGGGAGAAAATAACAACATTGATGACTGAATCTCAATTGTGAAGGTGGTCTAAGGAACCTACTTTCACATGCAAAGCATGGTGAGTTTGCTTATTCTCACATCTTTTTTGAAGACTGCTTATGGCTTTTAAATTTTTAACAAATTGAGCAAATATGGACTGGTTCCATTTAAATATTTACTAAATAAATAAAAATGAAATTTATTAATTTATTTGAATATGACCTAATACCACTCAGAATTTTACATACTGCAGGTTCTTAAACAGTAAACTTTATTATAGCAGCTTTTGGAGTTTTTGGAAAGCCACTTTTTTCCTTTTTTAAAAGGATATAACAAATCATAAATGCCCATCCTTTATTACCAAAACTTTGGGAGAACAATGAGTAATACTTAAAAAGTTATCCCTGGTAGTACAAACATTTTTAAAGTTCTCTGGAGTAGCTACACCTGCGGTATTTGATTTCATTATTATTATAAGATGAGACCAATTGTATTTTAGGAAGGGAAAAGGGACTAAATCCAGATTTCATTCCCTTTCCTCTAAGAATTTTCTGTATAGTGCCAGAGATAAGATGCTTAACCAGTGGCAGTTCCATTTAGCTGGCTGAAGGGTCTAGGGACCACTCTTAGAACACAGTCGCAGGGAGTGTGAGGCCAGGGCAAGAACAAGGCAAGAACGGAGCACTGCTTCAAACTGCCTGAGCCAATGATTTAATATTGTGAAAAAAAATTAACATACTAATTTAACAAATCGGTTTATATGGCCACTCTCTCTATTGCCCTGCCCCCCTACCCCCCATTTAAAATATCTGCTTTCTGTAAACAGTTCGAATTTACAGACATGTATGGTTTAGAAAGTAAAAGTCGTGGCAAATCTAAATTTCACATCCTGATAATCACTGCTAACAGTAACAGCCTTGAGTTCTTAATTTGTGGGGCAGAAGTTGAGGTTACACAGAGGAGAGGCACAGCAGCCTGTAGCCATTCACTGCAAAGACACACTCTCCCGCAGGAGTTCCCAGAGCAGGGTTGCATTACGTGCAATAGAATCATCATATTACAAGAGTCTCCAATTAAAGACTGATAGACTTGGTAAGTCTCAGAAACACCAAGAAACTCCAACCATTAGAGCACCTTGCCTTTCGAACATGGCCAGACAAATGAGAAGCAGCTCAGGTATTTTCACAACATCCAACTACGGAATATTATTACTTATTTTCTATGTATTTTCGGGATCAGGCAAACAGCAAAATGTTGAGAATTCCTGAAAACTCTTAACTGATATACTTGATTCCTCTAGCATTTTTCAGTGATTAGGAGTAAAAAAAACAAACTGGTTTTACCTTGCCTTGGACCCAGCAATTCTAACTTCTGGGAATTTATCCTAATAAAACAATTTAAGTATTCACAAAAGATATCCATCACAGTAAAGCTAATGTTTTGAAACAAATTAAAAGTCCACTAATGTGATTAGTTAAATATGATGTCATATCTTTGATGGACTAATGTAGAGCCTGTAAAAAATTAGGTAAAATAATATTTAATGACATGGAAAAGTGAAAGCTATATATATATATACTTTAATTGTAAAAAGTTCCAAACAGTATAGCATAAACCCATTATTTAAAAAATAAAACATTAATAATGATCACTTCTAATGATTAAGCAATATTTTATTTTACCAAAAATATTAGTAAAAGAGACAACTACTAATGCTGAATTCCAGAGACAGTGGAAAACTGAAGAGTTATGGTTTCCCTTGGAGGTCTAGAAAAAAAAGAAAGCTTTGAAAACTTAATGTAGTAGGAGGGACATTAACAAAAGGAGAGATGAAAAAGTTCTTTGTCTGGAGCAATGTTGTTGTATGATAAATGGCATTGTTTAAATATCCCAGCAAACTGTCCCATCTAGAATATATTTTCAAGCTCAAGACTAAGCATGTATTTATAAATTCTTATTCAGACACAGTGCTGTAAGTTTTTGTTGGATACTTCCAGGCTAGCAGCTTGCCAAAACAATGAGTCTGTGTTTGATAAGTTTTAAGGGCAGACTAAAATACAAAACAGAAAAACTTCAAAATAAGTTTTAACCAAAGAAATATGCCTGAAATATTTCAGCAATTTCCACTTTTTTTTTTTTAACACTCTTACAACTTTCTAGTCCCTATGCAGATTAGTTTGGTGTACAGTCATTGAAAGAGGAGAATCTGTTGAGTAGCAAATGAGACCTGCATCCCAATCTCACATGGGCCATTCACTTGCTAAATAGTTTTAAGAAAAGGTCTTCTGTTCTCTTATACCCTGATTGCCTTATTTGAAAAGTAGAACTTGAAATATCTATTTACTTAAGGTGAGTGACAATTTCTGTGAAAAGAGAAGCCAAAGCTGATTGTTCATCTTGATGTTGGCACACCTCCAAGGCAGGCTGGTGAAAACAAATTCGATATGAGCTCAGAGATCTTGGGAAGGTACACACATATAACAGACTCCAAGACTTGGTGCCTTCCTCCTCCCTGGATTCTAATGCATAGTCACTGGTAAGACTTTAGTTTTCAGTTGTAGTAGGTTTTTAATTGATTATCCGGTTCCTTTTCTTCCCCCCCCCCCCAAAAAAAAATAACCTCATTCCAGAATGCGACACAAACAGAATGTGACACGAAGAGCTGAAGATAGCCTGGATTCTGGCTAAAGTTCATGCCCATGTGATCGCCATTCTCTACTGCTGTGGGGCTACTATGAAGGACAGAAATACTTAAAGAATTTTATAAATGCTGATCTAGAAAAGATATGTTCCTTAGAGTAAAAAAAAAAAAAGTCAAATTACATACTCCAGTGAAAGAAATGAAAATACCATATTTCTATTTTTGAAGAAATGTGAGGTATTTGGCGATGTTAGTAGCTTGCTGTTCATTCTTAGGACCCAAGCCACAAAAGAAGTCTAATCAGGAATGTTTGATACTAAAAATCTTACATGTTTTTCGGTAATATACCATTGAAGAAACCAATTTAACATGCCTTTCACCTTAACCTCAGTAATAGTTTCTCTATTTTAAGTTGGGCAACTCCTTGAAAAATTACTCCCACTGTCTAGAGCAGGTGGCTAGGAAGCTTATTTAGTTCTCAGGTTCTGAGAAGAGTTTCTTCTAATAAACAAAATTTTAAGTCTGTGCCATACTATACTGCTGGTACAGGAGTCCCCAAGCCAATAATTAACATAAAAACTGGTTTCCAGTTGTCTGGAAAACCTTGCTAGAAGTCACTTCTACGATCCAGCGCTCATGTGATTTCCAGAGGAAAAAAACAATATATGCTGAAGATTAGCTCATAAACAAAAAGATAATCATAAAATACAAAAAGAAATAAATCAACATGGCAGTCAACTGATAAAACAGAAGGGAAAAAATGAGCACCTAAAGAACTTGAGCTAAAAGAACAATTTGAAAGAAAATATAAATCAAGAATACTTGAAATGATTAAAGAGATAAAAGTAGCAACTGAAACCATAAGAAAATAACAAATAGAAACCAGACAGATCTGAAAAAGAACAAAATGGAACTGCTAAAAATAAAAAAAAAATGCAGACATTGAAATTTTAAAACTCAATAGATGAGTTAAATATATTAGAACAGGAGAATTAATGAAGTTCCTAAGAACGCTATACAAAATGTAATAAATAGAGATAATGAAATGGAATGTATGAAAAAGAAGAGATATGGGGAACAGAATGAGAAGTTTCATACACATCTGAGTCTAGAACCAACAATTTGAGAGAATGGGAGACAGGTAGTATTTGAAGAGAGTTAACAATTGAGAATTTCCCCACATTCATGAAAGACACAAATCTTCAGATTTAAGAACCAAAAGGAATCTTAAGCACAGCTAAAAAAACAAAAAGATTCTGTACTTTGAGACATCATAGCAATGTTACAGAACATCAAAGGCAAAGACAAGATCTCAACAATTGGGAAGGTAAGTCAAATAACTTCAAAGGAATGTAATCAAATAGCCAACTTCCCAAGAGGAACAACTGGCAATAGAATATAATGGTATGGAGAAGCTTAGCCTAGCTATAGGTATGCCTAAGAGTTATTTCTGGATGACCTCTTTTGTTGTTCAGATATGGCCTCACTCTTTCTAAGCTCAAGTCTGCAAGTGAAATCATTGCTCTCCCCTCCCCCCCAACATGGGACATGACATTCAGGGGTGAAAGTCTTCCTGGCAGCATGGGAGATGACTCCCAGGGATGAGTTTGGTCCTGGCACCATGAGATCAACAATGCCATCCTGACCAAAAGGGGGAAAAGAAGTAGAACAAATAAGTTATCAGTAGCAGAGAGAGTTCAAATAGAGACGAGAGGCTATTCTGGAGGTTGCTCTTTTTCAAACTTCAGTTAAACCCTGCTACCTATCATAACTTGCCAACCCCCAACCAGGACCATTCCAGCCAATCCTAAAGAACACCTAGGGCAATATATAAGATTCTACAAAGGTTCCATGCACTAGGTAATTTTCTAGAAACTTACAACCTCCAGATGGGTTCCTGGACCAGATAAGTCTTGAAACCTAGAAGGGCCAGCATTTCCAGAACATCTGCTAGTTCTATGTCCCTACCCCTTATTATTGACAGCCTTTCCAACATGAAAAAGTTAGAATGGGCAAAGCCCAAATACCCTAAAGAGTGAGAGAAAGATCAAAGGTGATGGTGGAGTTATACAGAGAAAGTAGGGTTTAACAAACGAGTATGATTGCTCAATCATTATGTTGATATTTCTTTTAGTCACCCATATCTTAGAGCAGCTAGAACTAAAACCCTAAAATTCTAGAAGGAAAAATTTGAGATGATGGTGTGGTAACCCATAGCAAACTCTGGGATCTATCTTTTAACCACTTGTTGAAGAGTGCTTTGAAAACTACTGCTTTTTTCTTTCTCTGCTTTGTATGTTATATTATAAAATTTTTAAAAAAGTTAAAAAAAAAAAGAAGATAATGGCATGATACTTTGGAATGTTTAAGAAAAAAGGAACTGTCAGCTTAGAATTCTATACCCAACTATACTACATTAGAGTGAGGACAAAAAAGATATTTCAGACAAAGAAAGAAAGACTATCTACCACTCATAAACCCCTGTCTAAAAAAAATTATGAAAACAGTCTATCAGCCAGAATAAAGGAAATGTAAACCACAAAGAGGGAGATCTGCAAGAAGCAATGACACCTGGTCTGCATTATCACATATATTGTGTGGGTGGATGGTGGATAACAGATGTCCCCTTCAGACATGGCTTGTGATCCCAAATTCAGTTCAGTCCTCACCTTTTCTTATGGGGTCCCTGACACTAAGGCCTCATGTCAGCTATTATCTGTCATCTTGTCCCAACTCACCAGTTTCACTCATGTCTATTAGCTGCTTAATTCTGTAGGCAATATCAGTGGCTAACAGGCTAACAGTGAGGCGCTCATTTAATATAATCCAATGAAGTCATTCAGTACACTTGATAAGAATACTGAATTTGAAGCATGGAAAAGTGTTCAACCTGGGCTAAAGCAGAGTTATATTAGGCTTTAGGACCACCCTTTTTAAGTATAAAGGGATAAAAGAGTTTTAGAAAGAATTAAAAATCCTTTGGAAAATATAAAACACATTTCCAGTGTACAGTTTTTGAGACGTTCAATAGCATTTCATCAGGATCACATTCATTCCATCATTTGGCATTTAACCTCTTTCATAATCTATTCCATCTCACCTCTCCAGGCAGATCCTACTCAGACAGATCAACATCATTAACATGTTCTCCTCAGTGCCTTGGATGCAGTTCTCCCCCTCTCAATCTCTCTCTCTCTGCTCCATCTTTCAATTCCTACACACCACACACCCTTCATAGTCAAGGCCCAGTTTCTCCTTGAGGACTTTCCCTATAATCTTCAATCCACTCAGGCCTTTCGCAGAAACAGTGTGCATCAGTGCTGTTGAGTTCCTACCATTTGCTGATCATTGCACCAGGGGATGTACCTCATCAATCATTTTTTAACTGCTACTGCTCTAATTAGCGTCATCACACAACTAAGAAAATATGGTACAATATCCCATTTTCCAATGGACTCAGGTTTTCCTTGTCTGTCCATTGCATCACTATTTGCTCACAGGGTCCTCATGAAAGGTATCTACTGTAACTTGATTGGTGCCACATCCTATTTGTCAATAAATATTTTTGTTGAATGCCTCAATGCTCCGAACATTCATAAAACAATGTACTGATTAACAGGAGGTTACAAGGAAGGACCGGAAGTAATGCAAAGAGGACACAAACAGGTAATGATAACATAATAATAATAACAACCAATTAACTGCCATCTAAAAATAGGCCAACACGTCAAATTCATCGTGTACCCTGTACCCTCACAACTGCAGATGAAGAAACAGACCCAGGGATGAAGTAAACGGACTCAAGCCAGACAATTAGTAAATGGCAGAAACAAGATTTGAATCCACAAGAGCATGGATATACTCATGGCCATGCTAGACCAGTACTGTCGTGAAAATTAAAAAAAATTATTTATTAAATGAGGGGCCATACGGAAGCCCTTAGAACAGTATGGGACAAGTAAAAGTGCTAAGTGTTTGAAGCTATACCCACATACATACACATACGCAAACACACACAAACACATAAAATATAAAATGTCTCAGGAAATTAATTTTCATCTTCAGATCCAGGGTTTGAGAATGATCTGTCCTTTTACTCTGCTCTATTTTATTTTGCACATTGACAGGTTTGATAAGGATTACGCTCTTAGGAGTCCTAAAGCAAAGCTAAGGAAATATTCCCACATCAACATTTTAATGTAAGTGAAACAATGTATACTGAAAATATTTTGCGGAAGAGGCTTTTAAAAAATATTTGGGCTTTATATTAATTTACTTTTGGTGGAAACCTTCCCCACCCTCTCCTCACACACATTTCTGATATTAAATAGTATCATGATTTTGACTTTCCTGTTTATTTTCTCTCTCTCTCTTTTTTTGTATGCTGTATGGCATGGTCAGATTTCATTATTTTTCCATGTGAGTATCCCGTTATTGCAGCACCATTTGTTGAATTTTTATTTGTTTGTTTGTTTTTTAGGAAGTGCATAGACCCGGAATCGAACCTGGGTCTCCTACATGGCAGGTGAGAATTCTACCACTGACCTACTCTTGCACCCCCCAGATTATTTTTAGTGTAGATTTAACCAAACTCCATTTTTGGTGTGAAGACTATTTACTTCAAAAACAAACAAGTGAAAATTGAATGTAACAATATAAAGACAACAGCAATTGCTACTAAAAGAACCACAACTTGGAGTTATATACAATTTTAAGAGTACTTTCATGTGAATTTTTTTTTTTTTAAACATGGGCAGGCACTGGGAATAAAACCTTGGTCTCCAGCATGCCAGGCAAGAACTCTGCCTACTGAGCCACCGTGGCCCTATGTGAAATATTTAACCATAATAAATGATGTTATGTTTCAACCTCCCTATGACACAAATTCATTTTTAATGGTACAACTAAAATTGGGTATCACACAGCCTCTTTTTTTAAAAATTTCATCCTGGTAATACCCTTTTTTTTTTTTAACCTTTTTTTTTGCATGGACAGGCACCGGGAATTGAACCCAGGTCTCCGGCATGACAGGTGAGAAATCTGCCTGCTGAGCCACTGTGGCCCGCCCAATACTCAGTTTTAATAAGAGTCAAAGTTATGTCCTGTTTCCAAATATAAAATATTTACTCCACATCTAGTTTCCATTAAATTTTATTTCCTATGTGTAATCTCAAAAGAGGAAAACATATCCATTATTGCTTCGGACAAATATTAAGAATCGAAACCATCTACATTCAGGATGTTCATTTAATATAGGAATACTAAGAAACAAAGTAAACAAAATAAAAGCTCCAGAGATATGACTGTTTACAGAATCATATAAATAAGAGAATAACAAAATATCAGTTTTAGAATCTTACATTCGAACCTTGATACACTTTTTAAAGAATAGGTATAGCAACAATATTAATATTTTAACATTTACTTTAAAACGCTACAGTTTTCTCTCATTTTAAATAAAAAGAATTTTACACTGAAAGATCAAGCTGCTCTTGCAAGTTTATTTCCTGCATTCAAACTACCCACTTCCTCTTAAAAAAAAAAAAGCTTTCTAAATTGTTACTGTGAACAATTCCTCCAGATAGCCAGTCAGACATTTTATATGAAACATATTTCATATGACACAGACATTTTTTATATGAAGCATTAAAGCTATTAACATGTTCAATAAAGATGGCAATCTAGCAGTTATAGCAACGGCAAACAGAAAGTTTAATTGTACAATTCCTTATACGTACAATAACTAAAGTAGTCATCTTGCTAGAGACTGTTTCCCCAAATGGTAAAAAAATTTAACACTCTGCTACTCAGCGGGTTTCAGTTAGATCAGAACTAATCCTGCCTCCGCTTTATAGAGTTGGTAGCACCGATTCCGACTAAATAAAACTTTCTAAACTACTAAATTTCATTTGTTTCCTTGAGATAAGAAACTGAAAATTATCCAAATCAAATTCCTTCATTCTAGCTTAAAATTAGTAAAGAATCTTTACTATGATTTTATTTTCCCTTTAAAATAATTATGTAATACATGATAGATATAAAAGTGTCTATGTACCTTTTATTGTAATTATAATACATAAAATTTCACCTTTTATCACACATTTCTTAGAATTCTACATTAATTCAGAAATGAATTGGGATTTCCTACACTTTACAACAGGGACATCTATATAGAACGGAAGGTTAATGTTCAAAGTCAAATAATTTTAGAACTCATTTCACACAAAAATGGAGTGCAAACTCCATAAGAAACTGATACACTGTACTAAATGCTCATGGTCAGGATTTTAAGTTAACACCAAATTGGGTTATACAATAAATTCAAGATTAAGCCGGAAGTAAGGGAACCTATCACATTGTATGGAGAACTCTTCAGTCTAGTCAACATGCAGAATTGCAATTAAGTTGAATGAAGAAACCAAGTTAACTGCTTTGTGGAAAACAACTGCCCATAAAATAGACTCTAGCAGTAAAAAAATCATACAAGTTAAATGAAACTAGACCTATAAAGAAGAAATGGATACTGGAGTTTAAAAAACACAACTTGAATGTACTAACAATTCCTGAGCTTTTTGTAATCACTAACTTCAGTTTCTGTTAAACAATATCCTATTTTGCATTTAGAAATTATGTAAGAGCCAACAGTCACAAGGCAAGGGTGAATTAGAGAAAGGGAATTATTCATTGCCTGACATGGATGAACTCAGTTTGATGCATGCATTTAGAAAACACTGTTCTCTCTGTTCAGAAATATTAGTTCACATTCCATTCATTTTGATAACCTTTTCCTTTTTCATCCCAACACTGGCTAACCAACTGCAGCACTATCAGAACAGAAAGATTAGGTACTGCCTCCCATTCAAGTTTGTCTAATTGACAAACCCTAATTTCGGAGTCTTTGTCACCCAAATGCCATTGAGTTGTTTAGGGGGTAAATGGGAAAATTCACAATACGGTAAACCACATATTAGAAGAAAACAAAAGGTAAGTTCCTTGAAGTCAAGGATTGTGTGATTATATTTTGGTATCTGTGGCATCCCCATACCTTACTTACCATCTGATACACAATGAATAATGGGTGAGGGAATGAACGAGAACATCTCACAATTTAGGAACTCTGTCAAGTTAGGCGTTTTTAAAATGAGAATAAAACCATGAGGTTATGATCTCATTAGAATTCACTTGAGTCAAAATAACTTGGGGGTAACTCTTTTTGGGGAAGTGAAAAGAGATAGACAAATTCAGAATACAGTTGGATAAAAAGCTGTACTGAACAGAAGCAAACTTCAAGAAAATTAAATTGTTAGCAACATTTTTATAAAATAAATGGCTACTTAGAATTCTGATTCCTGTCTTCAAAAAACAATCCCCAAACTATATAGAGCTTGAAATGCTGAATCCATTAAAAATACAGACTCCTGCCTTCTTCTCCAGGACATAGCCACTACTCTAACTCCACAAAAAATAATCAATTGCTCAAGGTGACAGTGAACAATGGTCCTTTAGCATATGTCAATTCTGATGGTGCTGGTTATCTGAAGCCCCAGAAGTAACTAACTGGTTCTCTGTACTAGTGAGTATGATCCCTAAAACTAGTGACTTGGAAATGATCATATTCTGGTTATCTAGGCCTTTAATAGCAATGAAGACCCTTTTAAAATAATAAAAAAAATCACCCACAAATCAAGGGAAAGATTTTTTAACAGGATACAAAAAGTATTAACCATAAAATAAAAGATTAGTAAATTGAACTTCATTAAAATTGAGAACTTCTATCCTTCAAATGAAGCCAGACAGAAAAGCACACTGCATATACACAGTCACATCCAGAATATATAAAGCAATCCTACAAATCAGAACAAAAATTTATTTTTTAAATGGGCAAAAGTCTTGGATACTTCACAAATGATAGATAATGGCATATGAAAATAAGCTCAACATAATTTTTCATGCAGGAAATCAAATGCAAATTCAGACCACCACAAAATTTCACTCCATCCAATGTTGGATTAATATTCAGTTAAATGCTCATTAAAATGAGGATGAGGAGCAACTGACAAAAGAGTGTCCACTGGTATGACCACTTAGGCAAACTCTTTGACAGCATCTACAAAGCCAAACATACACCTATGACCCAGAAATTCTTCTAGCTATATACCCAAAAAACCTGAGAGACCATGGCCACCAAAGAAACATATAAGGATGTTCATAGCACTTTTATTCTTAATACTCCAAAACTAGAAACAGCACAGATTTCCATCAAAGGAGAATGGATCAACAAATTGTGATGTATCTACACATGCAATACCACACAGTAATTTAAAATGAACAACACCAACTACTACTATATGCAGCAAAAGTATAAATCGCACAAAAATGCTGAGTAACATAAGCCAGACACAAAAGAATATGTATTGTACAATTCATTTGTATAAAGTACAGAAACAGACAAAACTAATATTTGATAGATGCCAGACTACTGTTAGCTTTGGGGAAGATTGAAGGAAGCCTGCTGGGATCCTATTTGGGTGGTAGTTATATGATTTCATATATAGGTAAAAATTTACTGAGCTGTATGCTTAAAATGAGGTCACTTTATTGTATCTAAATTACACCTCTGAGGAGGACCTGGGATTGGAGATGTTAAACGGTAAAGAATACTTTAGCCTTATCCTCCAAGTTTTAATCTTTTTTTACAGTAGAATCCTGTATTTTAAAAGAAAATCCTAAATTTGAATAAAATATGTTTTTTTCCTTGTTTCCTTGCAGTCGTTTGCCTTCACAATATGCCAAAATACATAATAAGGAATATCTTTCCCTCCTCATTAAAAGGGATTAAAAACAAACAAAGAATCTGCTTTTACCCTCAATTTAAAAAACACTAGATCACGAGCCATGACATTTTTTGTATTTCAACATATATCTGGCTTATATTCCAACACGGATTGGTTCTTTTATAAACCCAGACTAATTTCCTAAACACTCAAGTTAGTTTTTTTCTTTTAAATTAAAGGACCTCATTCTTTTTTATTTTATTTATAAAACATACCAACATACAAACACAAACATTCTTACCATATCATCATTCCATTTTACATACATAATCAGTAATTCACAATATCATCACATAGTTGTATATTCATCATCATGATCATTTCTCAGAACATTTGCATCAATTCAGAAAAAGAAATAAAAAGAAAACAGAAAAAATTCATACATACCATACCCTTTACCCCTCCCTTCCATTGATCACTAGCATTTCAATTTACTAAATTTATTTTAACATTTGCTTCCCCTATTATTTATTTATTTTTAATCCATATGTTTTACTCATCTGAAGGACCTTATTCTTATTCTGGGCTCCCAATATTTCGATTGTTTAAATGAGCTATCCAGACAGGTTAAGTTAGATTCAGGTTAGTTTTAAGTCTACAAATTTCAAACTTTCTGACAGCTGCATCTTGTCAAAGGAAAAGAGACTACATAGTCCTTGATTTTCCATTGGCAAAAAAAAAAAAAAAAAAAAAAAAAATTCAACTGAGTTTATTTCCTGTCCTCACTGTCCCTTAAATCATGACATTCAAATACGTGTATTTGCCCAGAAATAAAGCCGTCAGTTTTTTTCTTATGCCTTGAATTTTACATATAAATTTACTTTTAGTTAAGCTGGGTCTCTGAAGGATAATACATTTAGCCACACACTGACAACTCACATAAAGCAAAAGCTGACCGCTGTCCCATAGTGGACTTCAACAGACTGAGGCGATTTGAACATAGTACTTACGAAAAGTACGGTTTTAATCCATTTGTGAGCTATTAAACTTTTCAAAAAGAAAAGAAGAAAAATTAGGCTCATACTAAGATCCTAAATAGTTTAGAAAATGCATCCATGATTACAGAGCACATCAAACACAAAAAGCAATTTAGAAAAGTCCATTCTACTTATGTTGGGAGCAGTCAGAATGTCTTTGTAAAGACAAGGCCGATCATTCCAAGTGTTGTGTGGCTGATTGCTACAAAAAAGAAGATGAGTTATTTTGACTATAATTAAATAATTTAATCACTTTAGGAACTGGGGAAAAGAGACATTTACACTGGATTCAAAGACTGTCAGAAGTCAAAATGGGAAATTACATTAAATAACGATAAGAACTGACACTGCATCCTTTTAGCTTGATACTGACAGAAGCTTAAAAGGCAATAAAGTAAAAATCTGATATAACAGCCAAACTACTGTTTGTTTTGGTAAATTATAGTGTTTCAAGTCACACTCAAAAGCAAGATAACTTAGGAATTTCAATGTTTAGATACTATCAGCTTCAATGTTTGAGATGCCAAAACTTGGTAAATTATCATATCCATGGGGAGCAGATAAATAGTACTTATATAAAAATAACAAAATGATCGTTTCAATATAAGAGAAAATAAAACACTACATCTTTGAAACTATTCAAATAGTTGAAGATAGCAATTCAGTTAGGCAATATTAAAACTGCTTTTGGATTTAGCAATCACACTTCCGATAACTTAATTACCATGGATCTGACCTGAGGACCAACAACAACAACAATAAAAGTCATCCTGGAAAATTCTGGAGCGCAAATTTACCCTTTAGTACAGCACGAACATTTAGACTGATGCTGTCCTAGCTTGGTAGGGCCCCCAGGTGATGCCTGTTCCCTCCAGAACCCACTTTTATACCCAGGCTTCAAAGAATCACGACAGATAAAAGTCCAAGGAACAAGCATCCATAATCATACACAGTCTGCTCTGTATCTCATATTTCTCTGTTGTGACTGAAAAATAGGGGAATGATGTTGGTAGAACATAGAAGTCTTTCCGGCCTCTATGCAGTGATTTCACATCATGTTAATGTTTGGAACCGACCAGGGGTAAGCTTTCTTATGATTCAGAGCAAGCCTTAAAAAGCAATGTCATGAGGCTCTTAAGAAAAATGCTAAATAGCTTCAGATAGCGACTAGCTTAGTGACTTCAAGAACTGCTACAATCTCCATTATGTTGGGTTAAAAAGTGAGGTTGGGAGTATGAAAGCAAAAACTTGGAAGATATCTACTTCTGTATTAAAACAATGGACAATGCAGAAAGCTACACCCTTGATCAGATTTCTAACTTTGATAAAAGTAGTCTTTATTAGAACTGAATGCAGTCAAGGACACACAACTCCAAGGAGAAAGGACAAGGACTGACTATGATGCTCACTGTAAATGCCAGTAGAGGTTTAAGTGTGCTAGTAGTGCCACTAGGATCGTTGATTTTGTTCGTGCTCTGGTTACAAAGTTCTATAGGTATTTAGTGATCTGTTCTTAAGCCTATTTTTCCCATAAGCCCTGTTTGTTATTTTTAATATCATTTTTGTCAAACTTAAGGTTTCTTGGTAATGCATTTATGATACTATAGCAGAAATGTTTGCATCTCAAAAATACTCAGGAAACAAATCAGCATAATCAAATTAGCAGAAACAAACTGAAGAATCAGGCCCACAAATA
>PVIY010039144.1:0-23345 GCA_004026745.1 Myrmecophaga tridactyla
CTCAGGCAAGTGCAATGGAACTTACACTTGTTACTTTAACAGAGAATAAAGAAGAAATACTGAATATTCCCCCACCCCCACCCTGCCACCAAAAGGCACTAAGCTATTGAGCTGGGTCTTGTAAATGCTACAGAGGAACAAGAAACATGGGGAGAACGTTAGGACAAGCAGATCTGGTGCAAAAGAAAAAAAAAAAACACTACTGAAGAGAAATTCTCTGGGAAATCACACATCCCAGTTAAAAATAGATCTAGTAACAATAAGAGGGCCAAGGAGGGAAACTCCTAGCAGTTCAGAATTTATTATCAGGGAAATATAGAATAAACCACCTTGGTAGGGCTGTTGCAAGAATCCATTAAGGAACAGTCCTCAGAGAAAGAATCTAAGCTGTGATGTTAAGTTTTTCAACTTAAAAACCAACCAACCAAATCATGAAAATGATCCTAGCACAAAACAAATCCAGAATTCTGCCAGTTATAAACAGAACAGAGAAGCAATTTAAATATGATCATAAGAGTGGGTATCCCTCCCTCCTTTTGAAGGAGGGATAGGGCTTGGGGAGAAATGTGCACAAGGTTAAGAGAAACTGAGTTATGACCCCAAGTACAGTGTCTGGAAATACTCACTGAATTTTCACTTCGGAGTAAGGGAAAATAATTTGAGACCCAGAGGAGATAAAACAATTTGTCAACAAAGGCCCACAGCTGTGAAGTTCATGTTCAGAAAACAATGGAGATTTGAGAACGGCTGAGGGCTAGATAGATCGGGGGGATAAAATAAATAAAAGAAAAAAGAAAAAAATTCAAGTGCAAAATTAGACTACATACTGTCAGAACAAGCCATATATGCATAAATTTATAAAAGACTTTATGCCAACAAGATACGTTACAGACTATACTTCATTGTCATCTCTAAAGGGAAGGAAATTTAAGGTTTACTTACTTAATATTATATTATTAATAGTAAAATGATGGAAAACAAGGAAGAGTTGCTTAAAAATACGATGATACTGAAATGAAAGAAAGGTAGGCAGACTAGGGCTGTTCATTGACTGACAAAAATGAAATAAAGAATTTTTAATTCCTCTACAAAAAGTCAAGTGAAATCTCACAGTGAGTAAGATAAAGTTGAATGGAGATAGGATGTAAAACAGATGCATCAAAATTTTTTTATTAAAAAATAAAATCCAACATTGTGCTGTCTCAAAAGATACACTTAAGCCCCAAAGACAAACAAATTGATAACTAGGTGACAGAAAAGGTATCATGCTAGAACATAAGGATATAGAAAAAGAATCCAACAAGGTAATTTTCATATAATTAAATAAAATAATTTTGATATAAAATGCATTAATGGGAGAAAAGAACACAGCACAATGGTAAATGAGACATCAAGTCAGTGGTTTACAAACTTTTGGGTCTCAGGACGGCTTAATACTCTTAAAAATTATTGAGGACCTTGAAGAACTTTTGTGTTTGTAGGTTTTGCCTATTGATGATGATATGAATGTATTAGAAATGAAGACTGAGACATTTTAACCTCAATAATACATAAGCATCAAACATTTCATTGGCAGTCAGAACCACAATATCATCACATATCCTGTAGCCTCTGGACAACTTGTGAGAGAATGAGATTAAAAAGGCAAATAATTTTGTATGAAGATCAAAGCAGTTTTGACTTTCAACATGCCCCTCCTCCCAAAATGAGGGTCTTGGGGTCCTATGGGGACCACACTTTCACCACATTATATATTAAAACCCAAATTCCATGTTTACATGCCTGGTTCTCTCATTAGCTTTCATCTTGGGTTCTTTCAATTTTTCCCTAGTCTTACTCCAAAACAGGCTTTCAATAAGCTTCTGCTGTTCCAGGGTTTCTGTGATGTCATAGTAATGAGAAAATTGCTGTCTTCCTGGAGCCTGATTTAATCCGAGGAGATTACTGGGATTTAGTATCCTAGTCCAAACAGATCAACCCCTCCCTCTAATCCTCTTCCAGCGGTTCTCACCGAATTAAAAAGGGAAAAAAGAAAAAAGACAAAAGAGAGAGAGAGAGAGCCATATCACCTAATATTTGTTTCAAGCCATCTTTTCCCCAATCAAATGAAGAGCCTTTTGCTACCATAGGAGCCAAGCCAGCTCAGTGCCTTCTTGTTGTGGTCCTGTGTAATGAATAGACCTAGCTACACTGGAGCCACCATTCAGGGAGTATCTTCCAACATGGCAGTTTCCAAATACTCACTGAGAGTGGGGCCCTACAGCTAGAGGTGCAAAGTCAGAGCCCAACCAGGATACCCCAAATAAATGGGATCAGGAAAAATAAAAGAAGGTAAGAAGACCAATGGAGACTGAATGGAGAAAAGAATTATGAGGGAAGAGCCAGCTCTGGAAGGATCCATCGGAAATAGCAAAGATGTGAGGAGGGCTGCCAACGGGAATTTCCATGCATCTGGCTAGAACGTAGATGAATGGAGCACCTGTCATTTCCGAGGTAGCAGCTGTAGTGCTTTTCATGACTGTTTAGTAGCTTTGTTAAGAAAGTTGCCTCTTACTTTTTAAAACCAATCCTGCCAGGGGTATCAGTGGGCAGACCCCAGAATAAAAGGTGGGGTGAACATCCTCCGTTCAGAGGCTCTGCCTCCCCGTCCCTTTCCTGGGAAAATAACACCAAAATGTTGGAACAGGGAAGAATCCTAGCATTATTTTAGAATGCATAAAATTCTTTCTTTCTCCTCTGACCTTCCAACCACTACAGCTTCTAAGGTCTGATTTTAGAACTCATTAGTCTGTTCCTCGGCTGCCAGACTCTGTTCCCTGCTACAGAAACAACTATTATTTTATATCATTTTGTTTGATAACATGGGCTCCCTCCTCCTCTCCTTCATCCATTTCTTTTCCTTCCTCTATATATCTAAGGAAGAAGAAGTTTTCATTTGTTATCTCTTCTGCATGACGCTACTCCCAGTGGACAGATTTACTCACATTTTCCACCTAATAGAGCCTCAGATCTGAGAAAATGAGCTGCAGATGGAATAAAACACGTTGTGTGTACATCCTGTTACTACCAGCACATGAAGTCTGTGGCAGCAGGTCTGGTGGAGTTGACTACCTGGAATCTATTTGTTTGGGAGAGTCAAGAGCCTTGAGGGAAAGAATGTACCCTAAAGATGGCACAAGCTCAGTAGATTCCTGAGACAATGTGACATGTGTCGGAGCTGCAGTTTTTCAGGTTTTTCCTCTGACCTAGATCCTTTGAACTTGCATCTGAGCTTGGAGGAGAAAGGGGGATACACACAGTAAATGAAAAAGTTGTCTCCTGAGAAGTTTGATGAAAGACTGGAAGCCTAAGGAGCAGTGGGTGAGAACCACTAACTGAGGGGACCAGGAAGGAGGAGAACACAGCCTGACTCTAGTATGACCACGAGATAGTTCTGGCCCATTTAGTAATTCTTTTTTGTTTGGTTGATCAGCCCAACTCTCCAGAAGTACATCAAGGTGGCACAGCAGCCTCAGCCAGGTGGGTTTCTTAGAGTGCCAGTGATTTCAGCACTAATGAGAAGTCACTTCCTTCTGGTGAGAAGTAGAGTTACCAGGTTTGGCAAATAAAAAGATTGGATACCCATTTAATTTGAATGGCAGATAGATAAGGAATAATTTTTAGTATATATATATATGTCTCAACGATTGCATGGGGCCTGCTTTTACTAGAAAAATATTCATGGTGTATCCAACATTCAGATTTACCTGGGTTCCCTGGGTTTTATCTGGCAACCCTAGAACTGGCACAAAAGCCTTGGGAACACCTTGTCTTAGATATAGATGGAGCATCTTTGACCAAGGCTACTGATACCACTTCATTTACCTTTGTCACACCAACCCCAAAAAGGTGCCAAGTGGAAAAGGGAAAAAAAGGGTAAATACCACAACCTGGCTAAATGGAAGTTTTATTTATTAATAAAATCATTTAGTATTTACTATTGGTCAGAACTAAAAATGAAAAACAAATTAAATGCCTTCCAAGGCCTAGAAAAAGGCAGATGTGAAAACAAATGAAAGGTATAAAGTGTTGCCATGCTATAATGGACGTCTACTGTAGAAAAGGAAAGAGCCTTTTCTACATAGGGGTGGGCTGGGCAAAGAAGAAAAGCTTCAGAGAAAAGGTTAACATTGATCCATACTGAAACATGAGCAGAAATGCTCCAGGCAAATGAGGAAGGGTAAGAGTGAACACTGAGTTGGGTTCCAAGAATATGTGTGTGGAGGTGGGGGGAGAAGAGGTTGGTTTGTAGGAACATTCCATGCAGAGGAAGCAGTATGAGAAAATAGAAGGAGGTGTGGAAGAGAATGGCATGTTTGGGAAACTAAACAGTCCCATGTGGCTGGATCACTGAATATCAGGGGTGGGGTTACATGGTGAGAAATAAGCCTGGAGCAGTGAGCTGGTACATCCATCTTCAAGGGCCTTGAATACTCACTGCTTGAGTCATTAGTTCTGGCCATTTACTTCCACTCACGAGCTCTGCACCGTGTGGCATCTTCAATCCCTATCCCAGACCTCTGCCCTTCCACTGGCTCTTTGTATGCCCCTATTGCCTCAGGCAGAAGATTCTGGATCCCCTGCATTTCTCAGGTTCATGAATCCAGCCCCTTCTCTCCATCAACGATGTGCTCCCCCTGCCATGCCGCGCTGAGTGTGGCCCTTGTCCTCTGAAGGCTTGCCACCTCCTGGAGCTGAGAAATGTTAAGGAAGTCCCACATACCCTGCTGGATTTTTCTACCATGCCTTCTTCCCTTTGGACTTTTATACTTACCAGACTTCTCAGTAGCCCTTGCCACTCTTATCTTTCTTCCATCTGCTTCCCTTGGCTTCTGTCAATTCGTATTCCCTGGGTTTTCTTCGTACTTCTTGATTCTGTCTTTGCTCTTTTCTTCTCTATATATTCTCCCTGTATAATTTCCCTCACTCTCATGGCTTCAATTACTATCTCTGTGTTGATAAGTCTTGAAAATCTTTATCTCCTGTGCAGCATTTTCTCCTAAACATCAGGTAGTGTAATTAACCACCTGTTTACTCAACCCCTCCATGTAAATACTTCCTAAGCACCTTAAATGCAACATGCTAAAATGGACATTATTATTATTTTAATAGCTTTATTGAAATGCAATTTATATAACAGAAAATTATCTCATTTTAAGTGTACAATGAAATGATTTTTAGTAAATTTATAGAACTGGGCAACTATGACCACAATCCAATTTTAGAATATTTCCTTCACCGTAAAAAGATTCTTTCCTCCAACTGGAAGTCAACAAACTTCCAATCACCAGCCCCAGGCCACCAATAATCTATCTGCCTTATAGATAAACCTTTTCTGGATATTTCACATGAGTAGCATCACCCAGTATGCAACCATTTGTGTCTGACTTCCTTCCCTTAGCATAAAGTTTTTGAAATTGATCCATATTGTAGCATGTATCAGTACTTTGTTCCTTTTTATTGGCAAATAGTATTTTACTGTATGGACATACTGCTTTTGTTTATTCGTTCACCAATTCGTAGACATTTGGATTGTTTCTGCTTCTTGGCTATTTTGAATTGTGCTTCTAGGAACATTGGTATATAACTCTTTGGGTGGACATATGTTTTTATATTTATTCGGTATATTTCTAGTAGTGGCGTTGCCAGATTATATGGTAAAAATTTATGTGTGTGTGTGTGTGTGTGTGTATACTTTTTTTACAAAAAGATTTTGCAAATCTTTGTTTTTTCCAACAATATAAAACACCAATTATAAAAGCTCAAAACAATACATAAATATATAAAAGTTGACAGTGAATAGTCCCTGTATTTCCACATATGCTTATATTTTTAAGAAACTTTCAAACTGTTCTCCAATGACCTTGTTTTTATTCTCAATCTCCTAGTATTCTCTATTTCAATCAATGGCTTCACCATTCATCCAATTAATAATCCATAACTCTGGGAATCCTTTTAGACTGTTTCCTCTCCATAGTCCCATTTTCTATCATCGAGTCCAGTCAATTCTACCTCCTACGTCTCTCTAGACCCACTTCCAAATCTTCACCCTCACAGTAAGCATCTTAACTCAGGCCACTGCTATTTTCTACATTAGTAATATCCTAAGTCTTTTCTCTATCTCACCTGTTCTAATCCATTTATTTGAAAAAAAAAACGGTTGTGGATTACTTGCTACTCACAAAAGAATTTGTGAAACCTTAAATAATTTATGAAGCACAATAATAAAATGTAAGCCTCATGAGCCAACTATCCAGCTTAAGCCATGGGATGTGACCAACACACTTATTCTGAACATTGCATTTCCTCATGTACCTTCAATCTTCAACCCATAGCATTCCATACCAGCTCCTCCAGGACTCTGCCGTAGATCTTCAATTATTCCTATATGCATGACCCAATGTATTCTTGACACGTCTCATCCTCCTCCATCTCAGAAGCTTCAACGCTGCCATGTCAATGAAACTCTTTCCCTCTTGGGTTCCCTACCTCTCTTAGATACTCTTGCTCCTCAGGTCTCTCTCCTTCACAGGCTCTTCTCTACTGCCTGATTCTTAAATGCTAGAGTAATCGTCCGTCCTCACCCTTCAGCCTCTCACTAGTGGTCTCCTCTCCTTGTGTGGATTAGATTTTAACTTATAGGATTTATATTAAGAGATATATCTATATCTCTAGCCTAGACCTTTCTCCTGAGTTCCAGATATCAACCAGACATCTTCATTTGGATGTTTCAGGATTCCTTCATCCATTAAACACTCAAAAAAATGCTTTTTTTTTTAAGCTCCCTGAAGACTCTAATCCACCCAATCCTTCATGCTGTAGCAAATCAGTGCGTTTCTCTGCTTCAAGGGATCTGCTGGCTCCCAATTATTCTTAGGATAAAGTTCAAACTACCCATTGAAGCTGTGTAAATTCTTCACGATATTTCAAATCCTTTGCCAGGGCCCCCTCCTCCCCTCTCCCTTCTTATCCTTCAGGCAGTACCTTTCAAAGTCACGGCCTCAGGGAGGGCTTTTCCTCCCCTCTTTTGGACTGAGTAAGGTGCCTCCCAAATGCTGAACATTTCTGCTGTCATAGCATCCATCACTTCCTATTTACACTTGTCTGTCTTTCCCATTAGACACAGCTCTGGGAGGGCAAGGGCCTGGTAAATCTTGCCAGTGTATCTCTAGTACTTAGCACGGTGGCTGGCACACAGTAGGTCTTAATAAGCATTTTTTGAGTGTTCAATGGATAAAGTAATTCTGAAACATCCAGATGAAGATGTCTGGTTGATATCTGGAACTCAGGAGAAAGGTCTAGGCTAGAGATATAGATATGGGGGACAATAAATCCTGTAAGTTAAAATTGAATCCACACAAGGAGAGGAGACCACTAGTGAGAGGCTGAAGGGTGAGGACGGACGATTACTCTAGCATTTGAGGATCAGGCAGTATAGAAGAGCCAATGAAGGAGAGAGACCCAAGGAGCAGGAGTATCTAAGAGAGGTAGGGAACCCAAGGGGGAAAGAGTTTTATTGACATAGCAGCGTTGAAGCTTCTGAGATGGAGGAGGATGAGAAGTGACAAGAATACATTGGGTCATGCATACAGGAATAATTGAAGATCTATGGCAGAGTCCAGGAGGAGCTGGTATGGAATGCTATAGGTTGAAGAATGAAGGTACATGAGGAAATGCAATGTTCAGAATAAGTGTAGGGATGGGGCAGGCATTTTTCAGGAGTCTGAGAAACATGTCAATTTGAAGAAGGGTTTTGAGTTTGAGGACAGGAATGAGTTCAATTTTCATTCAAATATTTTTGTATTTCCTCAGTATCAGGCACTGTGCTAGGCTGCACATGTTTTCAGCTTGTGAAAAGAGCCAGTAACGTCCAAAGCCAGAATAATGGAGGGAAATGACGAATGGAGTGCAGTTCCAGATGACATTGCTCAGGAAAGGAGGACCACTTCTTTTGAGAACAGAGGAAATAACTTGAGGGCGGATATTGAACTCGCATCTTCTGCTTCCAAATTCAGTGAGTTTTTTTTGTCTTTTTCTCTTTGCATGGGCAGGCACTGGGAATTGAACCTGGGTCTCTGGCATGGCAGGCGAGAAGAACTTTGCCTGCTGAGCCACCATGGTCTGGTGGCTAAAAATTTTTTATTTTATTTATTTTTAAATTATTATTATTATTTTTTTTAGTTTTTTTTTTTTGGTCTAACCTGAACATGGCTTCCCACCCATCCATATCTCTACGGGGAGGAGGATAAAGAAGAAGACAGAGAGTTAAATTCCTTTAGCATCCCCTTTTCTTCACTCTTGACCACAGTATATATCTTTTATCTTCATTCTGCCTCGTCCTGCTCCCCCTTATCTTTATGTAGTTACACCTTTAAGGTAAGAAAATCTTTCCAAAGTCCAATTCTCTGTTTTCTGTATGATGGGAGGGTGTGTGAGCTCAGAAACAGTCCCAGAAAATGATCTAGGTGGGAACTGAAGAATTTCCAGGTTTAGGATGCTAAGGTTAACAGGCTTATGCCTGCAGAGGGAGCCCCAGGGTTGGGAGAGCAAGCTCTGACTGTACAGGTACAAGGCCACAGAGAAGGGCCTTCATTTCTGGCAATATTTTCAGTTGTCAGAGGGAATCATGAGTTAAGATAAAAGAGGATGAAAGGAGGAGAGAGGAAGGAAGAGAGACTGCTAAACACTGACACATACCCAGGAACATGTACACATACCAAGGGCAAATTCCCAGGCCAACCGAGGTCTGCTGAACCAGACTCATCCAGGGTGGAACCCGGGAATCTGTATTTGTAGAAAGCACCTGTGATTTTGAAGCAACCTGTTGACAGACCTGCATTTTGTAAGCTAGATAGTTAGCTTAATTCCTTTATAGCTTCAGACTTGAGTCAATGACTCCAGGCATCAACATGTGACTGGTAGAGTGAAACCCCTGGGAGTCTGAGGCTATGACAGAGACATTCCCTTTCTTAATTTAAAAAAAATATTATTTTTTATATTTATCAATTTAATACAATGAAGAGGATTTTAAAAAATAAATGGTACTAAATGGCTTGTAATGGACATAAGCAAATCCTTATCCCTCCCTTACCTAAGCTGGAGTTCTAACTCAGAGGCAATCACTTTCAACTCTTAATTTCCTTCCAGGAAATTGACTCCATAATTTTAAACAATGTGCGTTTCCTGCTATTTCTTTCTTTCTTTTTTAATGTTTTTATTATTATTTATTTATTTACTTATTTTTTTGCATGGACAGGTACCGAGAACCGAACCCAGGTCTCTGGCATGGCAGGTGAGAACTCTGCCACTGCGCCACTGTCACACCGCCCTCCTGCTATTTCTTGATTTTACAATTTTAAAAATTATTTCTTGAATTCCATCTATGGAGTATGAGAGTTTTATTTTCTTACAAGACACACAAACACTCATTCCCTTCCTTCTAGATTCCTAATAACTTTATGTCCTCAGTGTCATTAAATCAATAATCAGTGTTCATATTATTATGATTGTTTACAGCTGAACAATGTACTGTACTCCAGTTAGATTTCTTTTCTTCTTAATTATTAATTCCGGGGGGGGGGAATACTAACTCATTTCTGTTTGTTAGCTCAGTTAGTTTTCTACAACTGCCTGACAAGAGCTATAAAACTCAAATAAATAGGTGAAATTAACTGGATAAATGATTAGTTCTTTTTTTTTCTTGGAGACCTCACTCCTGGAGCCCTCTTTCTTGGTTTACTTCATCATGAATGGTAGGAATAGTTTTTGTGAACTTGTATGTAGGGATGATTACATTTTTAAGAGCTTGTACATGGACGGCAAGCCATCAGTCCATTACCACATAAAACCAGCGTGGCAGCTCTTGTCAGCCCTGCCTGCTTGTCCTTACTTTACCCTGACCTGATTGATGGTCTGGCTGGGTAAGGATTTTGAAGTTGGAGATGATTTTCTCTAAGAATTGGAAGACATTCGTATATTATTTCTAGCTTCCAGCGTTGATATTAAGAAGTCCAATTACAGTTTGGTTTCCCAACCCTTGGGTTTTGAGCTGTTTTGTTCTCTCTAGAACTTTATTCCTGGAGTTCAAATATTTCTGGTGATGTACTTTGGTGGGAGTCTTTTTAGTTTATTGGGTTGGGCACCCACTGGGTCCTTTCAATGTGGAACTTCAGATCTTTCATTATGGACATTGCCAACAAATTATTTTTTGGTTAATTTACACCCCCTTCCATTTCTTCTGTGCCCTCTTTTTGGAATTCTTACTAGGTGTCAGAGCTCTCGGAATGCTCCTTTAAATTTCTTATCTTTTGTGACCTATTTTTCACCTCTTCCTCTTTTTTGCCCTACTTTCTTGGAGATTTCCTCAGTTTTAGCTTTCAATGCTTCATTTTTGTTTTTTGAATTCCAATTGTATTTTTACTTTAAAGAGCTCATTTCCTAAATTAAAAAAAAAAAATTGGCACCCCAGTCTTAATTCACGGATACACATATCTTCTCATATCTCTGGGAGGATACTGACGTTGGCGAGGCCATTTTACGTGATGTTTTCTGTTCTCTGGATTACTTCTGGTTGTGCCTCATCTTTAATGTAAGAGGTTCTCTCCCATGTCTGGTGATCCTTGGAATCCATTCCTCGGCTGTTGGAAGCTTTGTATATGAGGGTAGGGTTAGCCCCTTGGCCTCTACTACAGGATAATCTAGAGGGTACCTAGCAATTTCATTGAGGGGAACGTCAGATAAGAGTGTCTGTAGATTATTTTCCCTTTGGCTGGGTAGTTTCTACAGGGAGGAATCCTAAAATCTGCCTGGTAGTGGGGGCGAAGGAGGGTGGGTGGAGAGGGGTATAAGCCTGGCCTCTGGTGCTCTGGGAACTGAGCCAGGAAAAAGGGGTTGGGGCATCTCATCTTTCAGTGTGGAATCTTTCTCTCATTCCTCTTTTTCTAACTCTGTGACTAACCCCACTCTCTGCTGTCCCTGAACCCGATACCCTTTGATCAGTTTCTCCAGAAAATAAATTCTTCTTTTCCAGTGGGAGTAGCTGTGGAAGGCAAAGGAGGGGATCTGGAGTGTCTCCTCCTCCTTTTTAGCCTTTTCTCTCCCTCTTTTTATTGAGTTCCTGAAACTCTGATCCCTGAGACTCTCCCGGGCTCTGTGGCTTCATGGTGGCTTCCTATGGCAGCCACTTGGGCTTCAGCCTTCTCAGGTTTAAGAAGGTACTTACCGTTCCTCCACCCACCTTTCCATCTTCTAAAAAGGGTATCAAGTCTTTTGCCTGCTGTTGTCACCTTTCCTGTTTCGTTTTGTTTTTTCCTTGTCGCTTATAACATGTAAATTCTACTGTGAGCATAGCATTTGGTGAGGAAGCAGAAATAAATGTTCAAGCTGCCACGTTTAACTCTAACTCTCTTTGAGTGGGCTGCCAGATTTGAAGGAGGGGAAACTTATAAGTAGTAAAATTTTCTATTTCCCTCAAATTACCCCAAAGTCAAAAGCTTGGAAATGAGACATTTTATTAAATAAATTTTAATGGAAGACAAGGAGGGGCAATATTTCATTTGTTAATTCGTTCATTTTTTTGAATATTATTGAGCACAATATATACTGAGCCCAGACTTGGGCTAGGTACTGAGATTAGAAAAGTCATATTTAGTACTTTAAAGAAATTGTAGTCAAATATAAGGAAGGTAAGTAGATAAATCAAGATTCACAATTAATGTGATAAATGATATGATAAGGGTATACATCAGCCTAGGGTATAAGCAGGAAAGGCTTCTGGGAGCAAGTGGTCCTTTAGCTAAGCTTTGAAGGGGATGCATCAATTACGGAGTTGAAGGAATTGAAGGGAAGGGCATTCCAAGCACAGGGAACTGCATGTGTTTGGGCAAGGAGTCTAGAAACAGCATGATGTTGGAGGAGCCTCAAGTAGCCTGGAATGGCTGGAGCAAATGGTCCGTGTTAGGGAGGGTCCTGAATAAGGATGTAACTGTCTCTGAACCATAAATATCCATGTTAGTCCAGACGGCAATCCTGGGCCTACCAAAAAGAGACCCAGAAATAATAATCAAATCTTCTTCCCTATGTGAATCTGAGAAATTTTTAATGATCTCACTTATAAAATGAGGATAATATGAAGATGTATAAAGAGACAAGGTATGTAAAATGTTGGATGAATGGTAGGAATGTAAAACATTCTAGTTCTCTGATGAGAAATCTGTCCTAAATCCTTCCTCTGCTCCCTAGTCCCTTCATAATTATATAACAGATTCTGGAAAAGCTTAACTATTGGGAAAGCATTCTTTTTCTTTCCATTTCTGTCATGCAAAGATTATTGACATCAATGACCTGAATATTTTACTTAATAAGCAGATGCAATGTTGATGCATTCTAGCATGTGACGTTTGGGTGGTTTCTTAAAAGGTCCTTGGGGGGTCCAGGAGATGCTGAGTTTCAGTCTCCTACTGATATATGACCTTGAGCTCGTCCCTTCCCTTCTCTTGGCTTCAATTCCCTCATCTCGCATGATGAGGGAATTAAATTAGATTGTTGTTAAGACTTGTTCCAACTCAGAAATTTCATGCAGGATGCTCTTAGCTATACTGAAATTAGTATAAGGAAAGAGCTAGGATTTTTGGATTTTATTTTCATATCATACTAAAGAGGGAATGGCAATTCCTTTCAAATCTTGGCAAACCAGCTGAAGTGAGATTCTTCTATCTCTCCGTACCTCTCCCACCGTCATTTTGGCTTCCAATTCTGATTTGCTCACATAAACCGTGAAGAGAAATTCTGGCACTAAAAATACCCATGATGCTTTAAGTGTGACCCTCAAATACAGTTAAAACTCTGTTGGAAAAGTTGGGGGAGGAGGACTCTTACAAGCCAACTGTTGTGAAAATATATCATCATCTACAGTTGCTTTCGGAAGCATGAGTCTTACAATTTTAATCCCTCCAAGTGATTGGATCAGTAAATACCAATCCTCTGGTTGATTCTTCTATTGATGGCAAGAGAGGGTTTGGGTAAATAAATGGTGGTTAATTGTGGGGGAAATGGCTTTTTTGTTTGTTTTTTTTTTCTATCAGGGCTTCTCTAAAACCCTGCTCTGAAAGAAGTACCTTTGAATTCTGTCTAACCAGACCCTTTAAGGCATAGATGGTCAGTGCTCTGGGAAGCCAGGTTGGACTGGGTTTTAGGGATAGGTGAAGAATTTCGATTGACAGCTTTAGGCTACCCTTGGTGCACTGAATAAGACTTCTTGAGCTATAACGAGCCTTTCTCAAAGCTCTAGACCTCAATTTTAATAATATTAAACTAGCTGATGACTGGATATAAACTGTAGATATTAGCATCTTAGCAATTCACAAAATACAGCCTAGTGTTTGTGCTCTGTCATCGGTTTAAAGCCTATTTTTGAAAATGCTTAAAATCTGCAATCTTTGTATGATTTCAAAAAGAACATGTAGACATTTTAACACTATCTTTGCAATTTTTTTGTTCCAACCTAACTTTCTGTCCCAAAATGATCAGTAACAGAAGGCTGGTTCCATCTGCGTCTTATCATCTCTTCCCTCCTACGCGTTTGAAAGCTCATTGGGCATTTTTTGTTTTTGACCAGCATTTGAGATTGAAATCCTTCTTCAATCCAACCCTCCAGTTCATTCCAAAAGACTCATTATGTCAACAGTGTTTTTTGAGGATCTGCTTTCTACTTGGTCCTGACATAAAAGGTGATGCTATTTTATAATTGGATTTAAAAAATTCTTACCTTGAGCTTCCAATCAAGGTCTGCTTCTATTATTCTTTTTCGGTTTGCTTCTTTTCTCCCTCTTCCTCCTCCTCTCCCTTTTTGTCTGTTTCATCTTTCTCTTCCTCTGCGGTTTCCCACTCTTTGGGGAGGGGCAGGATTTCCTGTTTAGAAGTTGGTTGGCTTCTGGGAGGAGTCAGAAGACCTGATTTGGGACTGAAACCAGCTGGTCTGCCACCTGATACAAAAAGGTGAAACCCTGGCCAAGGAAGAAGGCTCTTGTCCTAGGACCGAGTCTGCAGCCAAGAGACGCCTGGAGAGGGAGCCCCAGAGGAAAGCCAAAGTGGGCCAGTCCTGGGCGTCCAGCACCAGGCCTCCCCAAGGACAGAGGAGCCCTTGAGGCAGGCCAAGACGGGAATACTTGGAAGTGGTCCTGGTTATCCTGGAGACTTATCCATTACTATTGTTAGTTGCAAACACATGAGGCACATCAGGCATGTCCCTATCCCACCTCTCAGCAGGTGTTCAGTTTGGGATTCCTGGTTTTGCCTCAAAAGAAACCAGAACTGGGTTTGCATAGATTTTCCTTTCCCACCAGGAAAGATTTTAGTGGTCCAATGTATTCTGTGAGGGCTGTGTGTGTCCACAACATTTCTCAAATTATTAACTCCTTAGGAAGTTGCCTATGTGACTTACAAACCACTATGGTGAGCACATCAGCAGGGGAGTAGGAGTGGAGGGTGGAGGAGAGGCAGGAGTCTATAACGGTATCCATATGGAAAGGACTCCGTAAGTAGGGACAATAATTCCACTAATTCTAATAATTCCACTAATACCCACTAATGATGGAGAGTCACCTCCCACCCCCATTCAGAGATTTGTGTTCTCACAGATGTTGGTAAGGCATGGAATACAGTGTGTCAACAAAAAATTCCCTTTATATCGACTATTATTTGCTTATTCAACAAATATTTAATGAGCACCTATTCTGTGCCAGGCACTGGGTTAGGAGCTGGGGATGCAGTGATGAGCCACTAAGAGTTATGTCTAATTACCCACTGCCAGAAAATTATTTATATGGTTCACGCTGGCACCTTTGAAATTTGGGATGTTACAAGTTTAGAGGAAGAATGGGGAATTGTTGGGTCTAATGCCTCCATTGGAGCAACAAATTGGACAGATTTTGCATAGGTGTCCTTCTGTTTCTTAGCCTATATGAGACATTGGTTCTTTCAATGACCTTTCTGCTTGCAGTTTCTAGTGTCCCTACCTATAGGCTCCCAGTTTTTAGAGGATGGAAGACCTGCTGGTCTTATTTCTATTTGAGGAGCCATTTGTTTTATACAGAGAACTGTAAAATTGCATTGCCTTCTAGTTTGTATATTTTCTAAGGCTACTTGAAAATGCCTAGCCACATAGTGGATATTTTCTAAACTGTAAAATTCACATTTCAAATTCTTTCTTTTTTTCATTAAATCCTCTAATTCATATTTGAGCCCATTAAAAGAAGAAGAAAACACAAGGCTTCCTTTATTTCAGCCATTGGATCTATTCCAGAATACTCTTTGAAAGTTTCCTGAAGTCTATTTCCATTTTTATTTAGTGTACAATTTTGAATCTTTGTCCAGTCTACCTTTAAAAGAAAAGCTTCAGAAACTACCTGTTGTATTTCTAATTTTTTCTTGCCCTCTGAAGGCATTTTAAAAAATTTTTACACATCTGAGTTTTAAAGTTTTCCTTTCTTAGTCTGTTGCTTTAAAACATTTTCCTCCAGCCGAGGGGCTAACAATTAACTTTAGTTGGTACAGACCTTTAGTCCAGAACAATAAACACTTACTGAAATTCTGAATTCTATTAAAAATTTCTATCCAACCTTCTGAGGTTTGGGAAAAATTTAATTATAACTCTTAATTTGGCTCCAGACCAGGGTTTTAATCAACTTCTTTAAGTTTCTAGCAGTTTTACAATGTGCTTGCTCGTTTCCTGGGAAAACTCTTAAGAAGGTCATTAGAGCCTGGTGAAAGGTCAGGAAATACTGAATGGACAGAGAAATGAAAGGAGGGTAGCTTTCAGAAGGCATTAGAGTCTTTAAGAGAGGCCATCTAGGATTAAAATTGGTATGCTAAGGCCAATCAAAGAAGATAACTTAAGGATCCTTTGGGATTTTGTCTCCTAATTGTTCTGGGGTTCCTTGTAAATGTATTAATTTATTTTATTTATTTATTTTTTTAATGAGGTGTCTAGAAATCGACACTAGGACAAGTTCCTCGATCTTAGGAAGTTGCTACCTTAGCCCAGTCACCGTCCTACTTTGGTCATACATGTTGGCCTTCCTAAAATATTTGGGTGTCTTCCAGTTTGGAAAAATAGTTAATGGTCATTTTATTTTGGATCATGTGGATCTTTCCTCCTAAACCTGCATTAAGCTGAAGTCCTTCGTGTTGGAAAAATTTCATGTTTGTTTTAGGGTGTCCCTTGCTCTGGTGTTTCCTTCCCTTTCTCAGCTAGACAATGTCCTGCCAGACACTACTGTCCCATCTGATGAAGATCAGTCACTTTCCAGCAACTGAGAAATCATCTGCGATAATATAATCAGTCTTTGGGGCTTTTCTCCACACCCATCAAATTTTTATTGGATTCCGTACATCACTATAGAAATGCAAGAGTAAAATCTTCCAAGTTTGCTTCCAACACTAGACTGCGCAGATAAACACAAGAGTCATATGCCCACAGCATCAACATCTGTTGCCCAACAGGGTTGGCTCTAAAGAGAAAAACCATGTTGTATGAAACTCACTATCTGTCACATAGAACAAACTTCCCTAGAGATTTTTTTCCTGCTGTTGGTGATATGCATACCTGAACTCTTATAGAAATTCAATTAAATTCCCTGAATCTGGGGATATAAAACATCTCAAAGTGAGTTGTGTAAAGGTGCACTGACGTAGATAACATCAAAGATCACCATTAAACCTTTATGGAAACCCAGGTGGCGTGCACGCGGCGCTGCTGAGTGTGAAGGCACATCTCCTCCAGCACACACCCTCCCCTTCACCTCAGCCAAAGGACGGTATTCTTTCCTAAGAGGCTGCCGAGCTGCACAGACTCCTCCTTTGTCTCAGAAGACTCAGGTCCTAGACCCCACAATACTTTTAGGTGCCAATGAAACTTTTAATTTCTTTTACAATCAGGAGAAAAAGAATGGATATAATCCTGCATAGATCATATCCATCTCTATATTGAGCTGTAAAATAGAATTAAAATGTAACAAACATATCTCTATCTGTTATGGGTATAGCACTGGGACCCACGAAGGCAAAAGTGTCTGGAGCCCCAAAGTCACCCTGCGGCCCTGGCTGCACACTCCAGGGCGGGCAAAAGCATTCCTCACCTGAAGCTCTGCCTCTCCCACTTTCTCCAAGTCTTGTTCCCATCACTATCGCCCCCCAGGCATGGGCAAGGGCCCTTTCCTTTTATGTATTAATTTGTTGATTTTGACATGTTAAAAGTTCACCACGATGGCCATTTTTTTTCCTAATTCAACATGTTTGCCCTTTGCCAAAATAAGTGCAAGAGTTAGGATCACTGTGCAATTTACAAGGGAAGCAGGAGTTAAGGTTGCAGTTTTGTTGTCAAAGAAAGATAAGAAAAGCCACTCAGTTAAGGGTACATATCTGTGAATTGTGTTTTGGGTTCTCTTTCTAAGCAAAGGTTAAGATCGGGGCATAGAGTCAATGGCCTGATAGTCCTTGACCTTGGAAAACAGACTAAAAGTGAACTTCTTTCACAAATTGACAAGACACAGAGTGGTCTCATGAAAATTTTGTAGAGAATACAAAGCTAAGTTTGACCAATTGCTGAAAGTCAAGAATTGGGGGTCAGTTTAATGGTCTTCCAACTTCAATATCAGCACTGGCTTGGATTGGATTGGAGGATTTGGGCTCTATATCTCCATTCATTGTCTGCAGAGTACACGTATATCAGAAACAAGATGACCCAGAACAAAGCAAAAACACAACAAAACAAACCTTATAACATGGACAAACAAAAGCAAAGGCAAGAAAGAAGCAGAAGAAAAAGCAATTTAATAGCAAAAATATTTATCAAATGGCATACCTACAAAATGAAAGGTCTAACGAACTTATACAAAGACCTATGTCTAATTACCCAATGCTATGCCTCCCCATGAAATGTCTAATGCTCTTTTACAAAGGCCTAGATCTAGTTATTTACAAGAATGTGTACCTGTAAGCCCACATTTCTAATTACCTTTTACAAAGATCTACATTTAATCATCATATGTAGAGACCTACCTCATTAAAAATCATAGAAACCACGAGAACCTGATGAAACTTGGTTCAGCTCAGATCATTGTTGAGACCCACTCAACTAGCAGCAGGTCTCGTGGACATATGGAGTTTGTGCACAAAGCGCCCAGAGAGTATACCTATTGATCCAAGGATCTCTTGAAATACTGCCAAGTTCTAAAATACCCGTAGATCCTCCAGAATTGTCAAAGGATGATGAGACCACCACTTAGTAACCGCAATAAAAAAGATTAATTTATTGTTTATTATGGTAAGGGTGAGCAGTGCTTCTCAAGCTCTCTGCACAGAGCAGATTGCTGATTTTATATAGGTTCTTTGGGAAGCATGAATTTCAGGGATTGGCATACTTTCCCAGGCATAAGTGGGTTGACATCATCTGTGGTAGCAGGATTGTTTGTTCATTGATTGGCACTCCAAGATGTATTTACTGGATTGTGTATATTCCTGATTAGTTGACTCTCAGAAGTGAGGGGCGATCCCTGATTGGTCGACTTGTAAAGGATGTTATCTGAGACAAATTGTCATTCAATAAGCCAATGGGCTTAAAACCAGTTCTGGTTTTATCTGGTGGCTACTTGATATCATGGTTATAGGACAATCAATATTTTCCTAGGAATGTGGGAACTTTTTTATTGGCATAGTTGTTGCCTACTATTTGTCTATACTAAAACATAGTGCAAGATGGTATCTGATAAAGCACAGAATAGTGTATTTATTTATATTAATACATCAAAGTTTTGTGGTGTTTTGTAAAGAGCAAGGTGACTAATAGGTGATTCATTATGACCAGGTTTGAGAACCATTATTTTAAACCAGTAGGGTACAGTATTTTCTGAGAGGCAGAACATTAAACATCAATAAGAATTGTTCATTTTTGGAATTTTAATTCATTATCTTTAATATTCATTGTGGGAGATATTTATCAATATGCTGAGGAATAAAAGCAAAGAGGCATTGGAAACATAGAGAAGGGGAAGTTCTAGAGAATTGGGCTGGGATGAGGGATATATCTCGTTTGATGGTTGAACGAGACAGAAGCCCGGTAGCTTTTAGTTGAATAGGACCTCAGACTAACTTCCCTGCAATAAAGAAATCTCCTCTACAGTTTATACCATTCCTGGCAGATGACCACCATACCCTGCTAGGATGCTTTCAGTAACGGGAAGCTTACTATATATCACAAGCCAAATTAAAAAAAAAAAATTGTTTTTTAATTACTCTGATTTTTTTATGACCTGAAATCTGCCTCCCGGTATTCCTACTTGCTGGTCCTAGTACTGTGTTTTTGAGATAAATAGAATATGTAATTCTTCCTCAATGTGAAAGCCCTTCAAACCCTTGGAGATAATTGTTACATAATGTTACATCTCATCTTTTTCAGTGGTCTCTTCAATTGTTCTGTATGTGACAGTGTATCTGGATTTTTATCCTTCCTGAATACTCTCATCTAAGCGGGTTTTTGTTTGTCAAAGTCTCTCTTAAAATATAATAACAATAGATATCATTGGTTGAAAGTTTACTATATGCCAAGTACCCTACATGTATTATCTCATTTAATCTTCGAATTATCCCATGAGGAAGGAACTACTTTATTGATGAAAAAACTGAGGCAGAGAGTTTAAATAACTGAGTTCTTAGAGCTAGCAAATGAGGTTGTAATATGACTTAACGTCTACGTTTCCCTACCTGGCAGATTACGAAGTACAATGAAACCACCCCTTCCTCCTTTTTTCTGGACATTGTACATCTACTAGCAATGTGGGTGTTTGTTTTAGCAGCCCTGTCACAAAACCCCATTGGCTTATATGGCGATTATAATCTATGAAAATTCCTAGACCTTTTTCATATGACGTGCTGTTAGAGCAGGCCTCCCCAGTTCTGTGCTTATGCAATTGAATTTTTTGGACCTAAGTTTCATACTGTATCTTCATCCCTGTTCAATTTCATTCAATTAGATTCAGTGGTTCTAGCCTGTTGAGTCAATTTGAATCCTGACTCTGCTATCTCAGCTTTACATTACCAACAAAATATAAATATACCTTCTGTTACTTCAGTTGGATTACTGGTAAAATTGTCAGACATGATCGTGCCAAAGACAATTATTGACCCCTTTTCCATGAGAGACTTTCCTTTGAACACACCAGATACACTCCTGTGAGATCACCTCCAAACTTTTGATTCTGAAACTATTAAATAATCCCTTCCCTCTGAGCCTGAATTTCTCAACCTTGGACATCCTGACATTTTGGCCTGGATAAACTCTTTGTTATGGGGACTGTCCCGTGTATTATAGGATGTTTTGCAACATCCCTGGCTTCTAACCACAAGATGACATCAGTAGCACCCTGCCCTCCCCCAGAAATGTCTCCAGACATTGCAAAATGTCCTTCCATCCCGTTCCACTGAGAACCTTTGCTCTAACTTCATAAGTAGATTAATTAGCAATCAAGTATTTAAAGTACCTACTATTTGGCCAGGACTTCATAATTTCTATGAACCTGAAGAGGAGGACAAGATCCTCGACCTCAGAAAGATTATGAGAGACATGATCAGCCTCTGTGAAACAAGTAGAGAAGCAATTCACTGAAGCCCGTTACTGAATGGTAATATATAGTATCATACCAGACTGGATGACCTGAAGGTATTCAGAAAAATGAGATCAGTGAGGACAGAGATTTCATGAGCTAGGAGTTGATGGTTGGGTAATTTGAATATGAAAGTTATGGGGAGGAGATCTTTTTCTTCAGAACCAAAAATCAGAGCACAAGAGTTGTTATGTAGTCTGACAGCAGGCAGAATATTTATTTGAAATCATCCTTCTCTTGGAAAGCATGAGGTAGATGGTTTCAGAAGACCTGGAGATGGTGGGTGGGCAGCTTGAGAAGTCAGGTGAGAGGGGTGAGAAGGAACCAGATCATGGAGACACTGAAAACCTGGCACAGGAGTTTAGTAGTTGTTTTTCGAGTTTCCAAAGGCATTGAAGGATGAAGTGTGGTGTTAGATTGGGGAGAACGTGCTGGAGGGTACAAGGAGGTGGCTGAGCTGTTGAGAACAGGACAAGGGCAGTGTGTGGGGGTGGGGGGTGGGGGAGAGTCATTTTGGAAGACCAACTGGAAGAATAAAATTGGCTGAGTTCCTATAGAGCTTTTTGGGCATTTGAGGTGAGGTTCTTCCTTAAGTTGGAGCCAAGTTCCCATTTTGGAAACTAGGAGAATAGTGGTGCGACTGACGTTCTTCTCTTCTCCAAAACGGAATGAATCTTACCCCATTCTGATTGCTCTTTTGTTTGGGGTGCTAAGGACAGATTTTAGGGAGAGCTAACATCGGATCAGGGCCAGGAACAGTGGGTAAGGTTTAAGCTGGTAGAAAGGAAATGGCTGTGTGAGTGAGCATGTGGTTTTTGGGAAGAGGGTCTCATCAGAGGTAATGGCATGAGCCATTGGCACGTTTGGTGTAAATGCATAGCTCTTGATGACAGGAGTGACGTGTCACTACCTGGTTAGGGCAGGTGTCCTTTTAAAAGTGCTAGGAGAGTGGCATGAGGCTCAGGCTCCTGACTGCCTCTTTAAGAGCCACGGTCCAAAGATTTTCTTTTCTGAGTCCTAAAGAGCAAGCTCTGTTCCTTAAGAGTACTTAGGTCTGTGACTTAGGAGTTTTTTCTCCTAACCTAGAGTTTCTCATTGAATCTGGGTTCACAGGGAGGAAGGCTGGGTAGGGCTACACATGTCATCAGCGTTTGCCTTCCCTCTTTGACTCCCAGCTTTGTAAAGATTTCAATTGTTGCTGTTGGCTAAAATACAGTTAGAAAGAAAGAGGTGTCAGCCCTGGGCGCCTCTGATGGACAGGTGTGAGGTGGCAAATGGCATTCTGCAGTAGAATGAATCACTATCTCCCATTCATTTCCTGTGGTCAGGAGTTGATTTATCTTCTGATGTTAAAATGCCAAGTCTTGGGGGACTTATAAAAGTTTCTCTCTTCCCACCTCCAACGTGAAGCAAAAACGAGTCCTCAACAGACTTATAAGTAACTAATAGCACCATGAGAGACCCCAGGGGTGCTGCCAGCGTGGTCTGATCTTCAGGAAGCCGCTCCCTCAGCAGCGCTCAGGCCAGCCGCAGGCGCACCCAGCCCTCCCTCCTGCCCTCCCCAGGAATCAGATTCTGAGATACAGTAGAAAATTTTCTTTTACATTTCAAAATCCAAAGTGGCGATCGATAATAATAATATAAAAAGCATTTCCCCTCTTTCCTCCCTGGTGCAAAATCGTAGATGCACTCAATACCTCACAGATACATAGTTTTGGGCATGTCATCCCTCTGCACTGCTGCACAGCAGCAAAAACTCAACCCCAAACTCCTTTTGCTGGAACCACGCAGTTGGTCAGTTCTAGATGTTAGAGGCTTCTTGGAAGTCAGTCCCAGTGGCACCTAGCTTCTGCTCTCTTCCCTCTGGGTCAGGCTTCTTATCTCTCTCTCTCTCTCTCTCTCCTGACCTCTCTGTCTCCCCACTCGGCTGACTTCTGCTGTTCCTAGGAGGCGTGTTGTCGGTTGGAGAGGGCCCGGCTAAATGGGACGGCCTCCTGTTTCCTGCCTTTCTCCAGCAGGGCCTGCCGGGCCTGCTCCCGGAGGGCCTCTTGCTCCCGGACAAGCTGCAGCGAGGCCAGGGCTGCCTCCTCGTCGCGCAGGCGGCTGGCGGCTGTGAAGGGGCTGCACACCGTCTCCACCAGGCCGAGCACCACGCTGAAGAAGGCCAGCACGCTGCCCAGCACGTACAGCTTCACCAGCTTCCCGCTGGGCTTCTGGGCCATCACCTCCTTGGCCAGAGGAATCAGCTCCTGAATCGTTTCCATGTCGGCCCTGGGCTCTTGGGGGCGGGAGTGTCCTGCAGGAAGCACACAAGGAAAGGGTGACCTTCGATCGCTGCAAAATGACTCCTGCTTTCCCGAGCACCCCTCCCGCAGCTGTCTCGGGAAAGGCCCGTAGGAACGGGGTCCCACCCCGGACATACCGCCCCAGCCCCCACCCCGTGACCCGGCGCCCCGGCGGTGCTCACCCTAGGGGCGCAGCTAGCTGGAGGCAGAGCGAGTTGGAGGCGGAGGTCGGCGCGTCCTTGGGTCAGGCCGGCCTCTGCGTTCTCGTCCTCCCCGGGAGCCGCAGCTATTCCAGATGGAGACTTAGCAGCTGGCGCCTTGGAAGCGTCCGGGAGCCGCTTATATCTTTTCTCTGAGACCCGCC
>PVIY010039145.1:0-23334 GCA_004026745.1 Myrmecophaga tridactyla
AAAAGGTCTATCCACATACCTTTGCCCCAGATCTTTTTGTCACCAATATTCCAATCATCTCTTTCCAAGTCCCTGACCATCCAGCCAAATCATTAGGAACAGCCCATGAGTCAGTATACAAAAAAAACCTCTGGTCAGCTCTCTTTCCAAGCAAAATAAACAACCAGGTGCAGTGCTTGAAGTTCTGCTCATTGGTAGGATTTCCCTCACCCCTGTCCTTCAGGGGCATCCCATAAAGGGGCTGTATTGCTGCAACTGTCCACTTTCAGGTGGTACCTGCATATAGTGCAGAACCATCTGTAAACCAGGCCCAAGTTTTCTCTTCCTCAGTCAATTAACTGTAAGGAACTCCCCAAGAGGCCATAATTCTGGTCTGGGAAGGAGAAGGTAATGTAGCAGGAGACCATGGGCATTTGTGCCACTTCCTCATGTAACTTACTTGTACCTTCAGGACCTGCTCTGGCCCTATCTCATATATACCATTTCCATGTTATGACAGAGTGCTGCTGCACATGTCCAACTTTATAGCTTAGTGGGTGTGCTGGCTTGAAAGGATTTACAAACCTTAGAAAACCTATGTTTTAATGCTAATCAATCTTGTGGGAGCAATATTTTCTTCTAATCTCTATTTAGTACTATAGTTTTGAAATTTAATTAAGTTATCTCCATGGAGATGTGACTCAATCAATTGTACATATTAAACTTGATTATACGGCGATGTGTCTTCACCCATTCTACATGATCTTGATTAGTTTACTGGAATCCTATAAAAGAAGAAGTATTTTGAAGAAAACTTCAGAATGCCACAGAACCACATAGCAGAGAGTCCACCAGCCAGTAATCCTTGGAGATAAAGCACGAAAATGTCTCCCAGGGAGCTTCATGAAACAAGAAGCTGGAAAAGAAAGCCAGCAGACTTCACCATGTGCCCTTCCAGGCAAGAGAAAAACCTTGAACATCATTGGCCTTCTTAAACAAAGTTATCTTTTCCTGGATTCTGTATCCAGGAAATGGACATTTTTATAGACTTGTATTAATTTGGAGATTTTCATGGCCTTAGAACTGTAAACTAGCAACTTAGTAAATTCCCCTCTATAAAACCCATTCTGTTTCTGGTATATTACATTTCAGCAGCTAGCAAACTAGAACAGTGGGTCAGACCACACCCAGCTCATGATAGGCAACTCAGGTCTCATGGTAACTTGGTGGCCCATGGTTAAGCATTCAGTCTCTACTAAGGCCCAGTAGCAGGCCAAAAGCTGTTTCCCAAAGGAGAGTAGTTATCTGTAGCAGATTGTAAGGCTTTACTCCAAAATCCTAAGGGTCTGTGTTGTAATTCTCCTATAGGGTCCTGCCAAAGGCTCCAGACAGCATCTCTACTTGCCACTGACATTTCCATCACCATTGGATCTGGTGGTTTATATGGCTCAATGGCAGAGCAGCTTGTACAGCAGCCTGGACCTATTTCAGAGCCTCCTCTTGTTCACGTTCCCACTCAATATTAGCTGCTTCTCTGGTCACTCAATAAATGGGATGGAGTACCACGCCCAAATGAGGAATATGTTGCACCAAAATCCAAAGACACCAACTAGGCTTTGTGCCTCATTTTGGTCATAGGAGTGGCCAGATGCAGCAACTTATCCTTCACCTTAAAAAGGTGTATCTCAACATACCCCACACCACTGGACACCTAGAAATTTCACTGAGGTGGAAAGCCTCTGTATTTTTGTTGGATTTATGTCCCATCCTCTGTCATACAAGTGCTGTACCAAGAAGTCTAGAGTAGTTGCAACTTCTTTCACTCTAGGTCCAATCAACATGATATCATCAATATAATGGACTAGTGTGATGTCTTGTGGGAGGGAGAAATGGTCAAGGTCCCTGTGGACAAGATTATGACATAGGGCTGTAGAGTTGATGATACCCCTGAGGTAGGATGGTAAAAGCATATTGCTGACCTTGCCAGCTGAAAGCAAACTTTTTCTGGTGGTCCTTACTAACAGCAATTGAGAAAAAGAGCATTTGCCAAATCAATAGCTGCATACCAGGTATTAGGGTATATATTGATTTGCTCAAGCAATGATGCCACATCTGGAACAGAAGCTATAATGATCTACTGTCATCATCCAAGACCCATCTTTTCCTGTACAGGTCAAATAGGAGAATTGAATGGGGATGTTTTGAGAATCACCACCCCTCTAACCTTCAATTCCGTAAGAGTGGCACGCATTCCCGCAATCTCTCCAGGAATTCAGTATTGCTTCTGATTTACTGTTTTACTAGGTAGAGGCAATTCTAGTGGCTTCCATTTGGCCCTTCCTATCATAATAGCCCTCACTCCTTGAGTCAGAGAGAAAATGTGGGAATTCTGCCAATTCCCTTTTGTCTATTCCAATTATGCATTTTGGAACTGGGTAAATAACTACAGAATGAGGAATATGTTGCACTCAAATCCAAATATACCAACTAGGCATTGTGCCTCATTTTGGGGACCCACTGTGAAACAGATCTGAGCTAAAACTCCATCAATCACCTGACCTCCATAAGACACCACTTTGACTGGTGGACCAGAGTGATGTTTTGGGTCCCCTGGAATTAATGTCAAATCTGAACCAGTGTCTAATAATCCCCAAAATGTTTGATCATTTCCTTTCCCTCAATACACAGTTATCCTGGTAAAAAGCCATCAGTCTCCTTGGGGAAGGCTTGAAGGAAGATTAACTGTATAAATTTGTGGCAGTGTATCAGGGTGGTCCCCCAATACACTGGACTGCCTTTCACTCAAGGAGCACTGGGTCTGTTAACTGGGTCAAGTCTGGGAATTGATTAAGGGACTGTGACTCTTTGTTTTTGTAATCAAGTTAGACTTCTGTTTACTTGACTTAGAACTCTTTTGCTTATACATCTCAAACAAGAATTTAGGAGACTGCCTATCTATTATACTTCTAGATACCCTATAATCTACTAGCCTGTGACAGAAGTCTCTGCATGTCAAATTATTTTGACCACTGCTTTGAGTCTGATGTCCATTATGATAGTCATGTTCATCTTGTCTTTGGCAGTTAGGTGCTGTCACCTCACTTCTGCCAGGTCTGGATCTAGTCATCCTCATTGTGTTTAAGGATTCCTGCTCAGTGAAGGTAGTTCCCACAGTAATATTTGACCGACAGAGAAGAGTAACTACAGAGCTGTTCAAGGATGATGAAGCTAGTCTCACAAATTTATTTCTCACAGTTCTGGCAAAAGGTCCATCCTCCAGACATTCCTGGGGAGTATGAGCAGGCTCTCCATGATAAATCCACTCTAGCATTCTAATCTCTCTAAGCTGTTGAATACCCTCATCCACATTATAACAGGACAGTTCTGGCATTTCAACCTCAGTAAATGTCGGTCACTGTTTGATCCATGTTTCAGCCAACCATCCAAAAAACTGTTAATGCCTTTTCTAACCAATTGAGCTATAATATGGAATGCAGAATCTCTGCTTAGTGACCCCATATCAATAAATTCAGCCTGATCCAGCTTTATGTTCTTCCCACCATTATCTCACACCCTTAAAATCTGTTGCCACACATATTCCCCTGATTTACGTCTATAAAAATTGGAAAGTTCATACAGCTCTTTTGGAGTATAGTGTACCTCCTCATAAGCGACACTTCGTACCTCAACTTTAGGGGCCTGTTAGGACTTTAGCCTAGTTATACATCTGGAAGAAATGTGGGGTTGTGGGGGTAGGTCATGAAGTATTTTCCAAGCCAAATGTTTCAGGGCATTCATTTGCAGTTTAATCTTGTGAAACAGGATTAATCACTCCAGTGTTAATCCCTTCAGGTGGAGGTTGGGTGGCCAACTTCTCAAAGCAGGCTGGAGGTTGGGTGGCTATGTCCTCAGGGCAGAGTATTATAGGGCTATCTAGAAAAGACTCAACATGACCTAGGATTTCAACCTCTCCATAGCCATCATTATCAACCCATATGTCGCCATCCCATTTTTCAGGATCCCACTCCTTTCCAATCAATGCCCTCACTTCAACAGTAAACACCATGCAAGGCTGAGATTTCAGTTTACATTGTAAAATTGCTACTCTAACAATGAGACTGTCTGATTTTAAGAAATCTCAAGTCTATGGCCACAGGAAATAAGATTTTCATTCAGAGTGCTCTCAGAAAATTTACATCTGTCATACAGTATGTAAGCTTCTTGTTTGAAGACTTTAGCTCATCCCTTTTCCTCATCAATGTATACAGCATACCTAACAACAATCAGCCAATATTTCTATACCTTGTAATTCTGCAAAACTCCTTAAAGATGTCAAAAATATTATCACCCACAGCCTGGCTTTGTATAATTGAAACATTAGCAGAATCCAATGGTGATATTTTGACTATCTATTTTGCTAGCTCACTCCCTGTATTGGCAGCGTCATTCTGATTATGGGAAACAGAGTCTTTAATGCATTTGAGTCCAGTAAGAATAGAAAACCAATAATAAAAAGCCATTTTTAAGATCCTGTTTAAGGACCACTCCCAGTACCAAGCTGTATTAGCTAGTTTCTACAGAGAAACAGAACCAGAGGGAGATATCTGTAAATATGAAATTTATCGAAGTGTCTCATGTAACCTTGGGGATGTAGAGTCCAAGGTCTGTAGGGCAGGCTGTGAGCTGGCAGCTTCAATGAAGTTCTCAATAAACTTTCAGGGGAGGTGGCTGGGCAACCATGGGGATGTAAGAGTTCAAGATCTGTGGGGCAGGCCATCATCGAGCAGCTCCATTAAAGGTCCTCAATGAACTTTCAAGAGAGGCTGACTGAGCAGCCATGCAGATATAAGAGTCCAAGATCTGTAGGGCAGGCCACCTTCGGCAGCACCATTGAAGGTCCTTACTGAATTCTCAGAAGTGGCTGGCTGGCTAAGGCAGGAAGAGTGATGTCTCTTCTGAGTCCTCCTTACGAGCCTTCTGGTGATTAGATTAAGTGTCACTCATTGCAGAAGACACTCCTCTTAGATGATTGCAAATTCAATCAACTGTGGATGCTACTAAAGTGGTCATGATTTAAGTCCATAAAATGTCCTCGTAGCAATAGACAGGTCAGCACTTGCCCCATGAGACAACTAGACAGAATCACCTGGTCAAGTTGACATATAAACCTGACTATGACATGTACAAATATAAACATACTCATAAAAAAACAAGAGAAAATATTAATACTATTATCATCCTAATTTCTGTAACTGGTCACATAGTTGTACTTCATATTTGTCACTACCTTCTTCTACTACCCATTCCATGATTCCTTTACCCAAAACAAACAGTTCAACTGGAATTGTTTTTGAACCAAAACTTTGTTCCTGAAATTTCTGGGCCAGTGGTAGTCCTTTCTGGATTTGGTTGTTGCAGTTTTCCATTGATTTTAATCACAGGGCATGGTAGTAAAAGGAGGCATGTTAGGGGATCTGTATCCCAGGAAAATTCTTTTATGCCTACATGTTTAGTTGCAGTCCTATTTCCCCTTGATAGCCAGAATCAATCAACCCAGCCATTAAAATAATCTCCTTTATTTATGTTGATACAGAGAAATGAGAAATCCAAAGTTGCCAGGTGGCAGTCTTAACTTCCAGTTCATTGGACTAGTCATGTCTCCTGATGGGGCACATTCTTACTTTTAGAAATAAGACCTATAGACTAACAGAGCTTAAGTTTGTAGTGACAGATAGCAAAACTCTTTCTAGTGGGTCACTAGGGGTGATGATAAGTGGTACAACTCTGACTTCCACCCCTTAATTCCTGAAACCATAAATCCTGGTTATGGGAGACAGAGCACTATAGAATGTATGTTGATTCATAGCATACACATTAACCTAGAGAACATTGCCACATCACTGCACGGTATTTCTACTAAGCTAGTACTACAGTTTAGTCTTTAAAGGGTCATTCCACTATCTTATCAATGCAGCTGCCACCTGATGATGGGGAACATGAGAAGACCAGAGTATTCCATGGGCAGGTACCCATTCCTGCACTCCATTTGCATTAAAATGGGTTCCTTCATCAGAAGCAATGCTGTGTGGAATATCATGGTGGTGAATAAGGCATTCCATAAGTCCACAGATTATAGTTTTTCATATAAGGAAGGAAAAACAATATCCAGAGTATGTGCTCATTCCAGTTAGAGCAAATAGCTGCCCTTTTCATGATGGAAGTGGTCCAATGTAATCAAACTGCCACTAGGTAACAACCTGACCACATTAGGTTATAGTCCCATATCAGGGACTGAGTGTGGGTCTCTGCTGAAAGATTGGGCACTCAACAGTGGCTGCAGCCAGGTCAGCTCTGGTGAGTGGAAGTCTATATTGATGAGCCCATACATATCCTCCATCTCTACCACCATGACCACTTTGCTTATGAGCCCATTTGACAATGACAAGAGTGGATGGGAAAAGAGGCTGACAGGTATCATCTTATCCAAATGATTATTAAAACATTCCTCTGCTGAGCATTCACATTGGAAACAAATATTTTCATGTTTTTTGCCAACACAGAAAGATCTATCCACATATCTCTTCCCCAGACCTCTTTGTTGTTAATTTTCCAGTCATGCTCCTTCCAATTCCCTGACCATTCCAGCCAAACCATTAGCAACAACCCATGAGTCAGTATACAAACACACTTCAGGCTAGCTCTTCTTCCAAGCAAAATAAACAACCAGATGCAATACTCAAAGCTCCAAACTATGGGAGGATTTTCCCTCTCCATTTCCCTTCAGGTACATCCCAAAAAAGTGGCTACAGTATTGTAATTGTCTACATATGTATGGTACCTGCATATCATGCAGAACCATCTGTAAACTAGTCCCAAGACTTCTCTTCCTGTCAACTGATTATAAGAAACTCCCCAAGAGGCAATAGCTCTGGGTTGGGAAAGAGAAGGTAATGTAGCAGGAGTGGAGGTCATGCACATTTGGGCCACTTCTACAGGTAACCTATTTGTGCCTTCAGTACCTGCTCGAGTCTTATCTCATATAAATACTCCTGTGCCCACCCAACTTTATGATTTGGTGGATAAGAAGGAACCCAGTTCATAATACACAACTCATGTGTCATGGTAACTTGATAGTCTATAGTTAAGTATTCAGTCTCTACTAAGGCCCATAGCAGGCCAAAAGTTATTTCTTAAAGGAGAATAGTCATCTGTAGCAGATGGTAAGACTTTGCTCCAAAGTCTTAAAGGCATGTGTTGTGATTCTCCTTTGGCAGGCTCCAGAGAGCATCTCTATTTGCTACTGACACTTCCAGTAGCATTGGATCTGCTGGATCTTATGATCCAAGTGGCAGAGTAGCTGGCAGAGCAGCTTGCACAGCAGCCTAGGCCTGTCACAGAGCTTCCTCTTGTTCCAATCCCCACTGAAAAGCAGCAGCTTTTCTAGTCACTTGGTAAGTGGTCCATCAAAGCACACCTAAATGAGGAATATGTTGTCTCCAATATCCAAAGAGGCAAACCAGGTGCTGTGCCTTCATCTTAGAAGGTGTGCTGTTTGAAACTGTTGTGTAACACAGAAAAGCCATTTCTTTCAATCATGATGCAATTTTTGTGGGGCCAGACCTATTGTTTAGGGTGGAAACTTTGATTAGATTGTTTCCATGTAAATTAGCCCACTAATTGTGGGTGTGGCCTTTTGATTAGGTTACTTCCTTGGAGATATGTCACACCTAGTTGTGGCTGTGACCTTTTGATTACATAGTTATGTGACTCTGCCCTTTTAACATGGGTCTTGATTAGTTTACTGGAGTCCTTGAAAAGGGGAAACATTTTGGAGTAAACTCAGAGGCAGACACAGCACAAACATTTGGAAATTCAGAAGACACAAAATTTGCCAGAAGTTGAGGGAGTTCATAAAAGGGAGTTCTGATTTCATAGAAAGAAATCAGAGCTGACACAGACAGAGACATTTAGAGATGCAGAAAGAAAATGCCACCAGAGAAGCTGTTTGAAACTAGAAGCCAAATGGTCAGCAGACACAAGTCACATGCCTTCCCAGCTGACAGAGGTTCTCTGGGTGACATTGGCCTCTCTTGAATCAAGGAATTTTTCTCTGGATGCCTTAATTTAGGTATTTTTATGGCCTGAGAACTGTAAACTTGTAACTTAATATATCCCCTTTATAAAGCAAACCCATTGTGCTATATTGCATTCTGGCAACATCAGCAAACTAAAAAAGAAGGGATATCTTGATGTGCCACACACTACTGGACACTTAGAAATTTCACTGAGGTGGAACACCCCATTACTTTTGTTGGATTTATCTCCCATCTGCTAACATGCAAATGTCATACCAATATGTCTAGAGTAATTGCTATTTCTTGTTCACTAAGTTCAGTGAGCATGATATCATCAGTAAAATGGACCTGTGTGATGCATTGTGAGAGTGTGAAATGATCAAAGTCCCTGCAGACAAGATTATGACATAGGGCTGGGGAGTTGATAAATTCCTAAGGTAGGACAGTGAAAGTATACTGCTGGCCTTGCAAGCTGAAAGCAAACTGTTTCTGGTGGTCCTTACTAAAAGCTATTGAGAAGAAATTATTTTCCAGATAAATAATGCATATCAAGTACAAGGCAATGTGTTGATTTGCTCAAGCAATGATACCACATCTGGAAAAGCAGCTGTAATCACCACCTGGTTAAGTTTATGGTAATCCTCTTCTATCCTGCAAGACCTGTCCATTTTCTACTCAGGCCAAAAGTAAGAATTGAAAGCGGATGTGGTGGGAATTGGCAACCTGGCACCCTTCAAGTCCTTCAGAGTGGCACTAATCTCTGCAATCCCTCCAAAAATCTGGTATTGCCTCTGATTTACTATTTTACTAGGTAGAATAAAGTACCTAGTTCTACTTCACCTTCCCTACCATAATAGACCTCACTCCACAATTCAGGGAACCAATGTGGGGATTTTGTCAGTTTCTGAGTATGTTGATTCCAATTATACATTCAGGAACTGAGGAAATAACCACAATATAGCTCCAGGGCCCCACAATATTCACTGAAAAATGGAACTGAGCTAAAACTCCATTGATCATGTGACATCCATAAGCCCCTACTCTGACCACTGAAGCAGAGACACGTTTTGCATGTCTTGGAATTAATGTTACTTTTGAGCCACTGCCTAATAAGTCCTTGTAATTTTTGATATTTCTTTTTCCCCAGTGCACAGTAACCCTGGTATAAAGCTGACGATCTCCTTGGCAAAGGCTGGGGGAAAGATTAACAGTATAACTTTTTGGCAGTGTAACAGGGTCCTTGCCCAAGGATACCTGGCCCTTTCCTTATTCACAGGACTCTGTGTCTGTAAATTGTCTTCAAATTTTGGAATTGATTAAGGGGCAGTGACTCTCTGTTTTTGTAATTCAAGTTAGACTTCTGTTCACTTGGCCCAGAACTCTTCTATATACACAGCTCAAGCAAGAATACTAGCTTGCCCATCTATTTTATTTCTAGGTACCTCATGATCCACTAGTCACTGCCATAAGTCCCTGCCAGTCAGATTATTTTGAATGCTGCTTTGAGTCTACTGTCCTTTATGATGGCCATGTGCACCTTGTCTATGACAGTTAACTGCTGCCACGTGGCTTCTGTCAGTTCAGGGTCCAATTATCACCATTGTATTTAAGGATTTCTGTTCAGTTACAGCATTTCGCACAGTAATATCTGACCTCCAGAGAAAGGCAAATACAGAGCTCTTCAGGGATGATAGAGCTAGTCTCACAAATTAATTCTTCAAAGTTCTGGTAAAAGGTGTGTCCTCTAAACATTCCCAGGGTGTGTGAGCAGGCTGTCCATGATAAATTCATTCTAACATTCTACTATCTCTAAGCCTTTGGATCCCACCAACTACATTGTACCAGGGAAGTTCTGGCATTTCAACCTCAAGTAATGTTGGCCACCTTTTGATCCATGTTACAGCCAACCACCAAAACAAACTTCTATTGCCCTTTCTACACCCACAAGCTGCAACATGGAATCCAGAATCTCTGATATGTGGCCCCATATCACTTCAACCTGATCCAACTTTATATTTCTTACAAATTATATCACACCCTTAGTATCCATTCCCACACATATTCCCTTCATTTCTGTCTATATTAATCAGAAAACTCATGCAGGATATTTTGGACTATAGCATACCTATTTATGGGTTACACTTTATTCCTCACCTTTAGGGTCTGTTCAGACTTTAGTCTAGTTATAGGTCTTGAAGAAAAGAGTCATTGTGGGGCTGATCATGACAAGAATTAGAAATGTCTTTCAAGCCAATTGCCTCAAGGCATTCCATTGCAGTTTCATCTGGTGAAACAAGATTAATATCTCCAAACAGAGGAGTGAGGGCTTTCTCAGGGAAGGTGGTTATAGATTTAGCAGGCACTGAAAGGCTAATGTCTTTAGGTGGAATTTGGATGCCAGACTCCTCATGGCAGACTGGAAGTTGAGAAGCTATTTTCACAAGGGAAGTTGGGGATCTTGTAGCTGTCTTTTCAGGGCAGGCTGGAGGTGTGGTGGCTGTTTCCTTAGGGTAGGCCATTAAAGGTTAATCTAGCAAAGATTCAGCAGGATTCAAGGTTTCAATATATTCACTACCATCACTATAAACCCATATGCCCACATCCCTATTTTCAGAATTCCATTCTTTTCCAATCAATGCCCTTACTTTAACAGCTACACCATGCAAGATGGAGAATTTAGAGTATATTGTAAAACTGCTACTTTCACAATGAGACTCTGGGTTTGTTTTGCAGACATCTCAAGTCTGTGACCACAGGAAATGAGATTTTCTTACAGGGTACAGATAGAAACTTTTGCATCTTTCATAGAGTGTTTAAATAGCAAATTTAAAGTCTTTAATGCACATTTTTTTATAACTATGCCCAGTGTATCTGAGAACAATCAGCCAACGTTATTAGATCTTTTAACTCAACAATACTTTTTTAAGATGTCAAAAACATTGTCAACCAGAGCCTTACCTCATGTAAGGATATGACTAGCAGAATCAAATGCAGATATTGGCATATCTGCATTGCCAATTCATGCCATGGACCGTCAGTGTCATCTTGATTATTAGAAATAGGTCATTAGTGTCTTTGACTCTAATTAGTATAGAAAGATAACAGTAAAACCAATTTTTAAGATTATGTTTCTCAAGAACCAGTCCCAATAACAAAGATTCCTTAGCCAAGATTCTACTGGGAAGCAGAACAAAAAGAGGATATCCGTAAAATGAGATTTATAAAAGTGTCTTATGCAACTGTGAGAATGCATTAGTCAAAATTGTAAGGGCAGACCACAAGCTGGCAAGAACAATGAAGATCTTTGATGATTGTGAGGAGATGCTGCCTGGCAGAAGTAGAGATAAAATTTCTCTTTCTTGCTGCTGAAGTCCTCAACTCTCCCTTAAAAGTCATCAAGTAAAAAAAAGTCTTCAAATAATTGAATAAATCCAGCTGATTGGATTAAAACAGATTTTAGAGGGAAAGCTTTCAGTCTTTCTCCATTAAGTATGAGGTTATTTGTGGATTCTTCCTATACTCCCTTTATCATGCTGAGGAAGTTTCCTTTTATTCCTAAATTTTGAAATGTTTTTATCATGAAACGATGCTGAATTTGTCAAATGCTTATTCTGCATCAATTGAGATGATCATGTGATTATTCCCTTTAAATTCATTAATATTAATTGATTTGCTTTTGTTAAGCCACCCTTGCATACCTGGAATGGAATCCACATGGTCATGGTGTATAATTATTTTAATATGCTATCGGATTTTATTTGCAGTTATTTCATTGAGGATTTTTGCACCTATGGTCACTGGAGAGATTTTTTCTTGTAGCATCTTTATCTGCCTTTCATATTAAAGTAATGTTGGCTTCATAGAATGAGTTAGGTAGTGTTTCCTGTTCTTCAATTTTGTGGAAGAGTTTTAGCAGAAATCGTATTAATTCTTCTTGGAATGCTTGGTAAAACCCTCCTGTGAAGCTATCCAGTCCTTAGCTTTTCTTAGATTTCTAATTAGGTTTCTAATGACTGAGTTGGTCTCTTTATTTATGATTGGTTTGTTGTGGTCTTCTATGTCTTCTCAAGTCAGTGTAAATTGTTTGTGTGTTTGTAGAAAGTTGTCCATTTCAGATAAACTGCTGAGCTTGTTGACATACAGTTTTTCATACTAGCTACTTAAGATCTTTTTTATTTCTTCATGGTCCATAAGAATGCCCCCTCTCAATTCTGATTCTGTTTATTTGCAGACTCTCTCTTTTGACTTTGCCAGTCTGCCTAAGTGTTTGTTGATTTTATTGGTTTTCTCAAAGAGCAACTTTTGGTTTTATCTATTCTATCTTTTGTATTTTTATTCTCTATTTCATGAATTTCTGCTCTAATCTTTTTCATTTCTTTCCTTCTCCTTGTTTTCAGATTAATCTGCTCTTCTTTCTTTGGTTTCTCCAATTGTTCATTAGGTTGTTTAGTTTAGGCATTTAGGGCTATAAATTTCCCTCTCAGTATTGCCTATGTTGCATCCCATAAGCTTTGATACATTGTGTTCTCATTTTCATTCATCTTGAGATATTTTACAATTTCGCCTCTGTCCCTGTCATTGTTTAAGCGCATATTGTTTAACCTCCATATAATTGTGTAGTTTCTGGTTCTCCATTTGTTTTTGATTTTCAGCTTCATTCCATTATCATTAGAGAAAGTATTGGTAGGATTTCAATCTTTTTAAACTTATTAAGACCTGTTTTGTGCACCAGCATATGGTCTATCCTTGAGAATTTTCCATGACCACTTGAGAAGAATGTGAATTCTGCTGTTCTGGGATGTAGGATTCAATATATGTCTGTTAGGTCTAGCTCATTTATCATATTATTTATGCTCTCTGTTTCTATATTGGTTCAATGTTTAATTGTTCCATCCATTGGAAAGAGTGGTGTGTTGATGTCCCCCACTATTATGATAGAATCATCTATTATTCCCTTCAGTTTTGCCAGTGTTTGGCTCATGTACTTTTGTGCACCTTGATTAAGAAGATAGATATTTATGACTTTTATTCTTTCTTGCTGAATTGCCTCATATTCCTTTATAGTGTACTGCTTTATCTCATAATGTTTTCCCATTTAAATTCTATTTGGCATGAATTAGTTTAGTTATCTGAACTTTGTTTTGGTTACTACTTGTGTGGAATGTATTTTCTTATCCTTTCACCGTCAACCTATTTGTATCTTTCCATCTAAGATGGATCTCTTATAAACAGCATATAGAGGGATCATATTTTATAATCAACTCTACCAATCTGTGTTTTCTTTTATTGAGCAGTTTAATCCATTGTATTAATCAGGGATCTTTAGAGAGAAAGAACCAACAGGAGATATCTGTAAATATATGATTTACAAAACTGCCTCATGCAACCATTCACTGCAAGAGACCCAAAATCTGTAGGGCAGCGAGTGAGGCTGACAACTCCAAAGAAGGGTCCTGATGACTGACTTAAGGAGCAGTGAAAATTATGTATTCTCCCTTAAAGTCCTCAACTGATTGGATCAAAGTCAGCTGTTTGGATTATCTTTGCAGGAGACTTGTTATTAGTTGACTATAGATGTAACAGCTACAGCTGCAATCAATTGACTAAGGATTTAATAAACTAGCCTTCTGGCTTACCAATTAGCTATTAAATATCATTGAGATAAGGATTATGCCAGTGCTTGCCTGACCAAACTACTTGGCACCATCACCTGGCCGATTTGATACCAGAATGTAACCATCACAGTCCATCCCTTCTCAACTTGGCACCTTTACACATCACCTTGAAGCAAGCTTAATTTCTAAATAGATCACAATAACAGGTACACGTTTCACCTACCAATACTTGACTTTCCTGTGTATAAATAGAAGTGTACTAAATCTCCAAACTAGGGTACAAGTCTTTAAGTAACATTCACCTTTAAACTTGATATCCTATAACCTAAATACTAAATCATGAACAATACAAATTATGTCATATGATAAGAAGAAAACTAGATACTGCTCTATGGACAAATAAAAACATACTCATCACAAACAAAGCATAAATATCCATACCATCATTGTCCCCATTTCTGTAACTGGCCACATGGTTCATATTTGTCACTACTTTCTTCCACTACTTATTCCATGATCCCTTTACCATCAGCAAGCACTTCAGTTGGTCAAGGTTTATTGCCTAGTGGGGTGACCCAAACCTTCATTCCTGAGGTTCCCGGGATATTGGTAGTCCTGCCTGAATTGGGTTGCTGTAGTTTTCCATTGACTTTAATCATAGAGCATGGTAGTACAAAAAGATGCCCTAGAGGATCTCCTGTATTCCAGGAAAACTCTTCTTTACCTCTGTCTGCAAAATGTTCATAAGCCAATTGTACAATGGCAGGATTGTATGGGGAAAGAGGATGATTTGTATTCAAAGAAAGGATCATGTTATCCACATGATTATTAAAATCTTCCTCTGTTGAAGTTACTCTCTGGTGAGCATCAACATGGGAAACAAATGTCTTCATGTTTTTGCCTACTCAGAAAGGTCTATACACATGATTCTCCCCCAGACTTCTTTGCACCAATTTTCCAATCATGCTCCTTCCAAGTCCCTGACCATCCAGCCAAACCATTAGCAACAGCCCAGGTGTGTTATTATACAAACACACCTCTGACCAGTTCTCCTTTCAAGTAAAATGAAATGAACGACAAGGTGCACTGCTTAAAGTTCTGCCCACTGAGAAGATTTTCCCTCACCACTATTCTTCAAGGACAGAAAGGGTCTGTAGTGCTGCAGCCATCCACTTATGAGTGGTCCCTGCATATCATGCATAATCATCTGTAAACCAGGCCTGAGTTTTATCTTCCTCAATCAACTGACTAGAAGGGACTCTCCAAGAGGCTCTGGGCTGGGAAAGAGAAGGTAATGCAGCAGGACTGAGGGCCACGGGCATTAGGGTCACTTCTTCATGTAACTTACTTGTGCCTTCAGTACCTACTTGAGTCCTATCTTTTATATACCATTTCCATTTTATGATAGAGTACTGTTGCACCCACCCAACTTTATGGCTTGGTGGGTCAGAAGAAACCCAGGTTATGATACGCAACCGAGATCTCATGGTAATTTAGTGGCCCATAGTTAAACATTCAGTCTCTACTGAGGCCAGTAGAAGGCCAAAAGTTGTTTCTTAAAAGAAGAGTAGTTTTCTGCAGCAGGTGGTAAAGATTTGCTCAAAAATCCTAAGGGTCTGCATTGTGATTGTCCTATAGGGGCCTGACAAAGGCTCCAGACAGCCTTTCTATTTGCCAAATGACACTTACAGCACAATTGGACCTGCTAGATTCTATAGACCACATGGCAGAGTAGCTTGCACAGCAGTCTGGACCTGTCGCTAAACCTCCTCTTGTTCTAGTCCCCACTCAAAAATAGTAGCTTTTCTGGTCATTTGATAAAGGCCAGAGAAGCACACCCAAATGAGAAACATGTTGTCTCCAAAGTCCAAACAGGCCAACTAGGTGTTGTGCCTCTTTTTTGTTCATGGGAGAAGCCATAGGTAAAAGATTATCCTTCACCTCCAGAAGGACATCTCAACGTGCCCCACACCAATGGACACCTAGAAATTTCACTGAGGTGGAGGGCCCCTGTATTTTTGTTAGATTCATTTTCCAACTCTTGACTAGCAAATGCCTTGCCAATATGTCTACAATAGTTGTGACTTTTTGTTCACTAGGTCCAACCAACATGATATCATCAATATAATAGACCACTGTAATGTCTTTTGGGAGGGTGAAATGACCAAGGTCCCTGTGGACAAGATTATGACATAAGGCTAGGGAGCTGATAGACCCCTGAGGTAGGACAGTGAAGGTATACTTCTGGCCTTGCAAGCTGAGTGCAAACTGTTTCTGATGGGCTTTATTGACCGCTATTGAAGAAAAAGCACTTGCTAGTTCAATAGTTGCATACCAGGTACCAGGGGATGTGTTGATTTGCCCAAGTAATGATACCACATCTGGAACCACAGTTGCAATTGGAATCACCACTTGGTTAAGTTTATGATAAGCCACTGTTATCCTTCAAGATCTGTTCATTTTCTTCTCAGCTCAAATATGAGAGTTGAATGGGAATGTGTTCGGAATCAAAACCCTTGTACCCTCAAGTCCTTAAGAGTGGCATTAATCTCTGCAATCCCTCCAGGAATCTGGTATTGCTTCTTATTTATTATTTTTTACTATGTAGGCACAGTTCTAGAGGCTTCCACTTGGTTCTTCTTATACTTTAGTCCTCATGGTATTAGTCAGGGATCCAATGTGGGGATTCTGAGAGTTGCTGAGTATAACAAATCCAGTTATACATTCCAGAACTGGAGAAATAACCACAGAATGGATACAATGACCAGTTGGACACACTGTGAGATGGACCTAAGCTAAAACTCATCAATTACCTGATATCCATCAGCCCAATTCTGACTGGTGAACTAGAATGATGTTTTGGGTCTCCTGGAATTAGTGTCATTTCTGAGTCAGTACCTAACAACTGTTGAAATATCTGACCATTTCCTTTTTTTCACTGCATAGTCACCATAGTAAAAGGCCATAGGTCTCCTTGGAGAAGACTGGGAGGAAAGTTCACAGTGTGAATTTGGGGCAGTTTAACAGGGTCCTTCCACAAGGGTACCCAGTACTCCCCTCATACAAGAGGCTCTGTGTCTGTTAGCTGTCTCAAGTTTGGGAATTGATTAAAGGGCCATGATTCTCTGTTTTTGTAATTCAAGTTAGACTTCTCACTTGGCCTATAACTCTTCTGTTTATACAGCTCAAACAAGAATTCAATAGAGCCATCTATTTTACTTCTAAATCACATGATCTGCTAGCCAATTCCATAAGTCTCTGCCAATCAGATTATTACTATTTTAAAAATATTTTTATTAACAAATCTTCAAGTACACACAGTCAATATATGATATACAATCAATGGCATACATCATCACATAGTTGTGTATTCATCACATCTTTTTAGAACATTTGAATCACTCCAGAAAAAGAAATAAAAAGAAAAAAAGAGAAAAACTCATACATCCCATATCCCTTACCCCTCCGTCTCATTGACCACTGATATTTTAATCTACCCAATTTATGTTACTCCTTATCCTCCTATTTTTACTTATTTTTATCCATTTTTTACACATCTGTCCATACTCTGGATAAAAGGTGTATCAGACACAAGGTGTTCGCAATCACACAATCACATTGAAAAAGTTATATCATTATACAAGCATCTTGAAGAATCAAGGTTACTAGAATACAACTCAAAAGTGCCAGGTACTTCCCTTCAGCCACTCCAATACACCATAAACTAAAAAGAAATACCTATATAATGCATAAGAATAATCTCCAGGATAACCTTTGGACTCTGAAATCTCTAAGCCACTGAAACTTTATTTTGCCTCATTTCTCTCATCTCCCGTTTGGTCAAGAAGGCTTTCTCAATCTCATGATGCTGGATCCTGGTTCATCCCAGAATTTCTGTCCCACATTGCCAGGGATCTTTACACCCTTGGGAGTCATGTCCTATGTAAGGGGGGAGGGCAATGAGTTCACTTGCTGAGTTGGCTTAGAGAGAGAGAGTGGCCACATCTGAGCAACAAAAGAGGTTCTCAGGATGTAAATCTTAGGCATAATCTTAAGTAGGTTTAACTACTCCTTTGAAGGAAAAAGTTTCATAGGGGTAACCCCCAAGATTGAGGGCTTGCTCGGCTTATTGATTTGGTTGTCACCACTGCTTGCAAGAAAATCAGAAAATTTCTAAATAGGAAAGTTTAATATTTCCTCCTTTCTCCACAGTCCCCAAGGGGAACTTTGCAAATACTTCTTTATTCACTGCCCACATTACTCGAGAATGTATCAGAGCATCACATTAACATGGACAAACCAACAAGATCTCACACCTTGTTCAAGATTCCATATACTTTTCAAGTTCAACTAAACTGACCATACAAATTAAATTAGGTTAAGTGCTACCCAAAATATAAATTTTGCACCAAATAAACATCTCTCCCTTTGGTCTCACAGAGAAATTGAAGTTTTAAAATATGGATGATATCATCTTTTACCTTGTATTCTGATCTACCCCTGTCCTATCCAGATCAGCTTAATTTATATCTCTAGTCAAAGTATGATCCATTTTTCAACTTTTTAAACAGTTTCTATATGGGGTACTGCTGACTTTCTTATCTTTTGTGTTCTAATGCTAATTCTCAGGTGTCACATAAATACCTGAAGTGTCTAAAAATGACCAGGTTATATACAAACAGCTCAGCATTTCAGAATTTAGAAATAACAGTTACAACTCCTGAATATTTTTTACTGTTCTTACAATCCAGGAACCTTTCAAATAGGCCCCAATGTGATAACCCATGCTTTTGAATTCAGTTCACTGAGTTTTTATATTATATTGAGTCCATATGAGTGAAGTATCGTAATATTTGTCTTTTTGTTTCTGACATTTCATTCAACATACAGTCTTTAAGTTTCATTCACCTAGCTGCATACCTCACAACTTCATTTCTTCTTGCAGCCACTCAGTAGTCCATTGTATGTATACACCACAGTTCCCCCTTCCATTCCTCAGTGGTTGTACCCTTAGGTCACCTCCATCCATTGTGAATCTTGAACACTGCTGCTATAAACACCAGCATGAAAGTGTCCATTTGTGTCCCATACTCAGTTCCTCCAGGTATATCCTGAGCAATGGGATTGCAGGATGATATGGCAACACCACCCCAGCCTCCTGTGGAGCCATTACACTGCCCTCCTCTGCACCTCTCAGTTTCCCTACTGACAAGGAATAAGTACATCTCTTTTCCTGCATTTCCTCTAGCAATTGTTTCTCTCCATTTATTTTTAAAAAGTTTTATTCACACATTATACAAACCAAAGTAAATAGATATGGTTTTGCCACCATGATCTATATGGAGATATTTCCTTTTTTTCCACAAAGAATCCATACCTCTCCCCCATATCCCCTTGCTTGTTGAAATTTAGTTTTGGCTTGATGCCTTTGTTACATTCAGTGGACGAATATTATAATGTTACTGTTAACTATAGACCCTAGTTTGCATTGATTGTATTTTTTCATGTACCATCCATTTTCAACACCTTTCGATGTTGACATTTTTTATCCTCCTTCATGCAAAACAGTTTTTTTTATTTGTACATTTAATCACCACCATTGTTGATTCCTAGCTTGTACCATCTCAGTCTTTGTACTCTGTATTTCCTTCCCCCAGCTCTTCTCCCTCAATCATATTAAAATTCAGCTTCAATCACTGTACCTATATTATTGTGCTACAATCAGGTAATATTGTGCTACCCATTTCTGAATTTTTACAATTAGTCCCATTGCACATTCTGTATTCCATCAGCACCAAGTACCCCATCTCTACCCTATTTCTATCTCCTAATAAACTGTGCTTTTAACTTCAACTCTCAAAGTTCACTCATTTATGTTAGTTCATATTAGTGAGATCATACAGTAGCTGTCATTTTGTTTCTGGCTAATATCACTCAGCATAATGCCCTCAAAATTCATCCATATTGTTACATGCTTCATGACTTTATTCTGTCTTATAGCTACATAATATTCCATTGTATGAATATACCACAGCTTGTTTAGACACTCATCTGTTGATGGACATTGGGGCTGTTTTCATCTCTTGACAATTGTAAATAATACTTCTATAAACATCAGTGTGCAAATGTCTGTTCATATCCTGGCCTTCAGTTCCTTTGAATATATATCTAGCAAAGAGAATGCTGGATCATATGCAATTCTATACTCTGCTTCCTGAAGAACTGCCAAACTGCCTTTCAGAGCAGTTGTACCATTTTGCATCTACCATTTACCATTTACCATTCTAGTGGATGTGAGTTGATTTCTCATAGTGGTTTTGATTTGCATTTTCCTAATAGCCAATGAAGTTCAGCATCTTTATTTGTCCTTTTTAACCATTTGTAGTTCTTCTTCTGAGAAGTGCCTGTTCACGTCTTTTGCTCATTGTGCTGGTTTGAAAGGATGTATGTCCCCTAGAAAAGCCATGTTTTAATCTAAATCCCATTTCATAAAGGCAGAATAATCCCTATTCAATACTGTATGTTTGAAACTGTAATCAGATCATCTCCTTTTAAGCTGATTTAATCATGAGTGGTTGTTAAACTTAGGTGGAGGCATGTCTTCACCCATTTGGATGGGTCTTGATTAGTTTCTGAAGTCCTTTAAAAGAGGAAACATTTTGGAGAATGAGAGATTCAGAGAGAGCAGAGAAGAATGACATAGCCACGAGAAGCAGAGAGTCCACCAGCCAATGCTTTGGAGATGAAGAAGGAAGATGCCTCCCACGGAGCTTCATGAAACAGGAAGCCAGGAGAGAAAGTTAGCAGATGACGCCATGCTCACCATGTGCCCTTCCAGCCAAAAGAGAAACTGTGACTGTGTTCACCATGTACCTTCTCACTTGAGAGAGAAACCCTGAACTTCATCAGCCTTCTTGAACCAAGGTATCTTTTCCTGGATGGCTTTGATTAGACATTTCTATTGACTTATTCTAATTGGGACATTTTCTTGGCTTTAGAACTGTAAACTAGCAACTTATTAAATTCCCCTTTTTAAAAGCCATTTCGTTTCTGGTATATTGCATTCCAGCAGCTAGCCAACTAGAACACCCATGTTTAAATTGGGTTGTTTTTCTTTATGTTGTTGAGATGAAGACTTTCTTCATACGTTATGGGTACTAAACCCTAATCTGATATGTGGTTCCCAAATATCATCTCCCATTGCATAGGCTGCTTTTTTTAACTTTCTTTGATGCACAAAAGCATTTTATTTTGAGGAGTTCTCATTTATCAGTTAGATTATTTTGACTGTTTTTTGAGTCTGCTGTCCATTATGATTAGCAATGCACCTTCCTGTGGCAATTAACTGTTGCTACATGGGCCCTGCCAACGTGAGAGCCAATCATCACAATTGCATTTAAGGATTCCAGCTCAGTAACAACAGTACCCAGAGTAATACAGAGCTCTTCAGGAATAATGAAACTAGTCTCACAAATTTATTCCTTCAAGCCCTGGAAAAAGGTGTGTCCTCTGGACATTCCTGGGGTGTGTGAGTAGTTCTTTCACGATAAATACCCTCTAACATTTAAATCTCTCTAAATCTTTGGCTCCTGACATCTACATTTTACCAGAGCAGTTGTGCCATTTTGACCTCATGTTATGTAAACCACCCTTTGATCCATGTTTCAGCCAATCACTCAAATTAGCTGCTAATACCCTTTCTAGTCTCTTGAGGTACAACACTGAATGCAGAATTTCTGCTTAGTGGGCTCATGTCAATAAATTCAGCTTGATTCAATTTTATATTCCTTCTACCATTATCCCACACCCTTATTATCCATTCCCACACATTTCCCCCTAATCACTGTCTATATTAATTGAAAAACTCTTACAGTTCTTTTGGGTATAATGTACCTCCTCATGGGACTCTGTACCTCACCTTTAGGGTCTGTTCAGACTTAAGTTATAGGTCTTGAAGAAATGAGGGATAGTTGAGGTAGGTCATGAAAAGAATTAGAAGTGTCTTTTAAACCAGTTACGTCATGGCATCCTGTTGCAGTTTTATCTGTGGAACAGTATTAATTTCTCCAGGCAGAGGAGCAAGGACTGTCTCCCCATGGGTATTGATTACAGGTTTATCAGGCACTGAAGTTTAATCTCGTTAAGTGGAGGTTGGGTGGTTGACTCCTCAGAGTAGACTAGAGGCCAGGAGGCCACTTCCTCAAGGCAGGCTGGATGTCATGAAGCCCTTACTCATGGCAGGATTGAAATTGGGTGAGTGTTTCCTCATGGCAGACTGGAGATGAGGCAACTCTTTCCTCAGGACAAAGCATTATAGATGTATCTACTAAAATATCAGCAGAATCCAGGGTTTCCATGTACCCATTTCTACTGTTATTAACGCAAATACCCCCATCCCAAGTTTTAGTATTCCATTGCTTTCCAATCAAACACCTTACTTTAAAATCAGATACCTTGCAAGGATGAAAACTTAGTTTATATTATAAATCTGCTACTTGCACAATAAGACATTGGGTCTGGTTTTCAAAGACCTCAAGTCTGCAACCACAGGAAATAAGATTTTCTCTCAGGGCACACACAGAAACTTTTACACCTTTCATTCAGTGTTTAAGTTGCAAATTTGAGGCCTTCAGCTCATCCCTTTCCCTCATAATAGTATCCAACATATCTAAAAACAACCAACCAACATCATTATGTCTCTTAATGCCACAAAGTTCTGTTTCAGTGTCAAAAATGCCCTCAACAATAACCTTGCCTCCAATAAGCATACATTAGCAGAATCAAATAGTGATATTTTGCATATCTCTATTGTCAACTCATGCCGTGGACTCTCAGTGCCATCTTGATTATAGGAAACAGAATCATTAATGCCTTTGAGTCTAATTGGAGTAGAAAAACACTTTTACACTTTTAAAACCCCGTTTTAATTCCCTCCCCCATTTTTTTTCTTTGGCAAGGGCAGGCTACAGGAATCGAACCTGGATCTGTAGCAGTAAAACCCCATTTTTAAGGTTTTGTTTCTCAACAACCACCACAGTCCTGGTACCAAGCTGTATTTATCAAGTTTCTCTGGAGAAACAGAGCCAACAGGAAATATCTGTAAATATAAGTTTTGTAAAATTGTCTCAGTCAACTGTGGGAATACAAGGGTTTCAAACCTATAAGGCAAGCTGAGAAATTGGAAACTGCAGTGAAGGGTTGCTACGAACTCCACAGGAGAGGCTCACTAGCTAAAAAAGCAGTGAATATTCTCTCTTCTCCCTTAAAAGTCTTCAACTGATTGGAACAAATCCAACTGATTGGATTGCCTTGTTTGCTCTTGGTTGATTGTTGATGTATTCAGCCACAGCTGCAATCAACTGACAGATGATTTAATAAACCAGCCTATTGGTTTATCAACCAGCCATGAAATGCCCTTTTAGTAGTGGTTAGGCCAATGCTTGCCTGACCAGAAAACTGGGCACACTTACCTGGCCAAATTGACACCAGAACCTAACCATCACATCCATTAACATTCAAAGTTATTACTGTATATGCAGTTCTTGATTCATCTATCTTATTTTTTGGTTTTTATTTGTCAGATCTATTTTTTTCTCTCTATCTTTTATGCTTTAAATTACCCTTACTAATATTCTTCAATTATGTACCCTCCTCCAAACCTGTCT
>PVIY010039146.1:0-23346 GCA_004026745.1 Myrmecophaga tridactyla
AAAAGTTAACAGAACCAACTGCTGGTTTGAATTTGTAGACCCCAGAAAAGCCATGTCCTTTAATCCTCTTTCAGTGTTGCTGGGTAGGAGTTTTAAAATTACCCATGGAGATGTGATCCACCCAATTGTGAGTGATAACTTTTGATTAGATGATTTCCATGGAGGTGTGTCTCCACCCATTCAAGGTGGAGTTGTTTACTAGAATGCTTTAAGAGGAAACCATTTTGGAAAGAGCGGCAGAGCCCATGCAGCCAGAGATATTTGGAGATGAAGAAGGAAAACGCCCCCAGGGGAGTTTCATGAAACAGGAAGCCTGGAGAAAAAGCTAGCAGGCACCGTCATGTTTGCCATGTGCCTTTCCAGTTAAGAGAGAAATCCTGAATGTCATCGGCCTACTTGAACCAAGGTATCTTTCCCTGGATGCCTTTGATTGGATATTTCTATAGCCTTGCTTTAGCTGGGACATTTTCATGACCTTAGAACTGCAGACTTGCAACTTAATAAACTCCCCCTTTTAAAAGCCTTTGGTTACTGGTATATTATATTCTGGCAGCTAGCAAACTAGAACACCAACCCTTACCTCTTGCCATTCAAAAAACTTAACATCCATTATAGACCAAAATGTAAATCCTAAAACTACAAAGATTTTCCAGGGATAAACAAAAAAGTTCTTAGGATACAAAAAGCACAAATCATAGGAAAAAATTATAAGTTGGACCTCATCAAAATTCAAAATTTTGTTCCTTGAAGACACTTCTAAGACAATGAAAAGACAAGCTACAGACTGGGAAAAAAAAATATTTACAATACGTAATTTCTGACAAAGGACTTATATGCACTATATATATAAAGAAACCTTATCATTTGATAAGACTTCCCAATTTAAAAACAGGCAAAAGATTTGAACAGACACTTCATAAAAGAAGATATAAGAATGGTCAGTAAGCACATGAAAATATATTCAGCATTCTTCCTTACCAAAGAATGTAAGTTAAAACCACAGTGAGACACCACTCCATACCGTCTACTGTAGCTAAAGGTACACACCACCAAATGTAGGTGAGGCTGTAGAGCAACAATATCTCTCTTACACTGTTGGTAGGGATGTAAAATGGTACAAGCACTTTGGAAAAATAATTGACTATTAAAAGTTCTGTATGCACTTAACATATGACATAGCAATTCAAATTCTGGGTATATATGCCTCAAAAAAGGTTGATTTTTGAAAAATTAAAAAGACTGGCATGATGAAGTGTTGCAGGATGTAAAGCAACTGCAACAGTAACATGCACAATCACTTTATAAAACATTTTGGCAACTTCTTATCAAGTTATTTCCCCACAATCTCCTCCTAGGGATTTATTCCAAAAGACTTGTGCACGAACATTTACAACGGCTCTATTCTTAATAGCCCCAAAGTGAAAACCAGTAAATTTATATACAAAGTTTCCAACAGATAAATAGATAAATTGTGTAATGTCCATACAATGGACTATTAATTGCCAATGAAAAGAAACAAGCTATGATACATATAACAATATGGACAGATGGCAAAAATTTTTCACTGAGTTATAGAAGCCAGTCACAGAAAATTGCATACTGTATGATTCTATTATATGAAATTCTAATAAAAGCAAAAATAATCTATTGTGTCGGAAAGCAGATTAGTCTTTGCCTGCAGCTAGGGACAGAACATGAGTTAGGGACTAACTGCAAAGGAGCACAAGGGAATTTTATTTTCAAGGGTTGTAAATATTCTATATCTTGATTGTGGTAGTGATTACACCAATAACTATATACTTAAAATAGGTATATTTTATTAAATGTAAATTATGCCTCAATATAATTTATTAGAAAAACATTTGAAAGCCACTGGCCTAGTGGATGTATGGGAGATAATTATTAGGGTAACAGCATTTTGTTAAGTGATGCCAGTGAAGGGAAGAAACAAATGTGTTCTGTTATAATCAGATAAACATTTTTAAAAATTTAAAAGAGAATCAGAACTACATGTACATTGTTATAAAATGAATAGTACAAAAAGGCTTATAATGAAAATCATTGTCCCCTTGCCTCATCCTTTACCAGCCTCAATCCTGTCTCTCAGAGGCATCCACTTTTTAATACTTTTTTCATTTTTTTCTTCTTTTCCCCCAATGAGTTATAATGTAAACTGGTGGATGTGGAGCAATTGATCGAAAGGCATTTAACTGTGATGTAAACCAGAAGGGCCAATAACACAAGCCTAATGTTGCTGGTCTCTGCGTATTGCAACAATACCTTTTGGATTTGTATGAGACATTTCCACATTCCGGGGTTCTCAAATTCTCCAAAGTCTATCATTGTTTATAACTTGAAAGCCACCTGATGTCCAACTGCTGAGTGTTTTAAATAAGAACCTTATAATGAAAACGAATTCTAATGAAAACATTCCTGAGGAAGAGCCAAAGTGGCAAGTTCCAGGAATGAGGGAAATGAGGGAAAGAAGTTCTCTTCATTATTGTGTAACTTGTCACAAGCCCATACATAGTTTGCTTAAGAAGCCGGTGGAATGGCAAAATCTTGAAGGAGAGGAAAGGAAGCTCTTCCTCGGTCCTTCTTTCTGAGAAGGTGGACTTAAATAAGTAAAATATATATGAAAATGTTACTTATTACATGTGCCAAAAGTAGCACATACTCTTGCCTTTAAAATTAGAGAACTCTGAACTGTGACGGTGAAGCTGCCTTAGTGTAGGGGCTCACACAGTAGGCTTTACTTGTGCATTCATTAGCAAACATGTTTTGAGCCAGGCATGAGGTTGGAGAGTCAGAGATAAAGGCACAGTTGCTACTTTTAGAGTCTATGAAACACATGTACAAAAATCATAATTGAAACAATAGTTATGTTCAAGGTGTAAACAGTGCTTTGGGAGGAAAATAAGAGTAAATTTAGAGAGGAGATAGCAGTTGTCCTACAACGGAGACACATCAATGGGCTTCTCAGGTGAAGGAAGGTTGCATTAGTGAACTATAAGAAGGTCTCTAATAAGGGGAAATAAGAGGGGAAAACATACAGGGTGTGATGGGAAAGGTAAGACTGAGAAAATACACAGGGAATGTATCTGTTACATTTTTTGTTTATAAACAAAAGAACTGATTCTGGCTAATGTAAACAAAAAAGGAATTTATTGGAAAGATGAATGGTTCACAGAATTGAAGGGAAAGCTGGAGAACTAGGTTTGGAAATAGGATGGAGGGCAGCTGCAGTATTCTAAGCAGCAGGAACTACTCAACTGTCAGAGTGAGTGAGTGAGTGCCAATAAATGTTTTCCAACCCTGCATAATTTGACTCAGGATTCAAAATCCTCAGGAAGGGAGTCTGACTGGTCTTATATTATGGACCCAACCATCTGGGATACTTTGATTTACTGTCCTATCAATACTGCCCACGTAGGGAAACCTATATATGCTTTGTTGAAGAGTTTAGATTTTATCCTATAGGCAACAGGAAACCATTGAAGAATTATGAACAGGAAACTGAAATGATCAGAAATGTAGATTTCAGATTAGCCTGGCTTAATTTGGACGATGGATTGAAAAGAGAATAATATCTCTTTTCATGAGAATAATATCAAGGCGACTAGTATAAAAACTCTTGTATTGATCCACGTGGGAGATGGTAAATGCTTTAATTTAGCTGAGACCTATAGAGTGAGTGATACAGAAGTTGGTAGAATGGAGAGGAGGAAACAAATATTAAAGATATTAAAGAAGTATAATGAACCAAATTAATAACTGAATATGGGTGGTATAGGAAAGAGAGGTGTCTTGACTGAGTCCCAGATTTTTGGTTTGGCCATCTCTTTGAAAGTTGATGCTATTTACAGAGAAAATACATTAAGAGGGCAGTTTGAGGAGTGATGATTACAAAGTCCGTTGAATTTTAGACTCATCTTATTATTTAAGATACATTTGGAATTTATAAATGGTTATGTTTACTAGGCAGTTGGATATGTGTAGAAACAGAATTGAAGAGAAAGATCTGAGCTAGAGAGATTTGGGAGTATTCAGAGTATAAATGGTTGTTGAAATCATAGACAGGTATGATATTTTCCAGGGATTGAGTACAGAGTACGAGAGAAAAGGAATGCGAAAAATCACATTTTAAAGGGAGAGTAAAGAGAAAGAAATACACGAAGAGACCAAGAAGGAGCAGACAAATAAGAAGAAAGTGAGAATAGTATCATATAATCCAAAAAGGTAATACACTTGTGTTTTAATGATTAGCCATTGTAAATATATCAACCACAGTTTATTTTTAACAGCTTTGGTAATTCACATACCATACAATTCACCCATTTAAAGTGTACAATTCCTTTTTTTTAGTATATCCACAAGGTTGTACAACTATCACCACAATCTAATTTTAGAACATTTTGTCTCTACTAAAAAAAGTGCCAAATGCATCAACTGTCAATAATCCTCTATTCCCACCCGCCCTGCCACATAACCCTCAGCAGTCACCAGTCCAGACAGTTAATACAAATGGGATTAAAGACAACATAGTCATTTGCCACTGGCTTTTTTCCACTTAGCATGTTTTCAAGGGTCTTCCATGTTGTGGCATATATGCTCCATTTCTTTTTACTTTTGAATAATATTACATGTGGTATGTGGACATAAAACATTTTAGTTATCCATTTATCAATTGTTGAACATTTTAGTTGTTTCCACTTTTTTGGCTTTTAGAAATAATGCTGCTATGAGCATTTGTATACAAGATTTTGCGTGGACATGTTTTCATTTCTCAAGTATATACCTAGGAGTGGAATTGCCGGGTCATATAATAATTGTATGTTTAACTTTTTTGTGTATTCTTATGGTGGGGGTCACATTTTGTTCTTTTCCCATGTGACTATCCCATTATTGCAGCACCATTTGTTGAATCTTTTGAGAGGATGGGGTGGGCAGTGCAAGGATATATAGTTTATATCCCTAGACATTATATGGTTTAGTTTTAGTTATTTTTAAACCTGATGTGTCTTTTCAGCCTCTCAACCTACACATTCCCCTTCTATTGCTTTCTTTTCCTTAAAATTTAACTATCAAATAAGCCAGCATCTTTTGAATTGTAGAATTTTCCATATTCTAGATTGTATATGCTCGTGGTACAGTTCAGCATATTCTCTTGTCCACTGTATTTCCTGCAAATTGGCAGCTGAACCCAGAGACTTTATTTATTTATTTTTGGGGGGTGCATGGTTCAGGAATCGAACCTGGATCTCCCACATGACAGACAGGCATTCTAACCACTGAAGTACCTGTGCATCCGTGAACCCAGAGACTTGATACAATTTATGTTCAGTTGTTTTGGGAATACTAATAGGTGGTTGTGTATTCTTTCATCAGGATGCACACAATGTCTGGTTTTTGCTTTCTTTTTATGTTAGTAGCCACTTCGGTCCAATGCTTAGATCCTTTTAGTTCAATGGGGGTTGCACAATCGTGATATTTTATTTTCATTTATTAGCTAGATTAATTTTATAAAGAGATGCTTCCACTTACCTACTATTTAGAAAGTCAGAGGAATAATTCATGTAAGAAAAGCAAGTTAAATGCTTGATTCTTTTTATTTTTCCATTTTTCAAATTACTGCATTATTTCATGTCATTCTCAGAGGTGGCCAATTAGTTGGGTTTTTTGGTCATTATCACTGTTAACTCATGGATTTAAACATACTGAATAGGTTTCAATCCACTGCAATCCTTATCCTGATTGAAATTCACATGGTCCCATCTTTGACCCATGGGGGGCTTCTGAGTCCTTTAACATACCCCTAGTAATCTTAATAGTTTCCTCACTATCTGACATGTAAAGATGATCTAGTATCATCCTGCTAATTTCCTGCCCCAGAATTAGAATCAGTCATTTTTCCAAGAAACTCTGGTTTCTTTTTATGGGAAATGGCATTTTAAAATCATAATCTAAACTCTAGAGATATGCATTGCTACTAGATTGGTCATTGTTCATAGGCCTTTTCAGTGGACGAAGCAAGGAAAAAAGGAGAAAATGCTTTATGAATCCATACTGATATTTCTAATTCAAATTCAGAACTGTGCTGTTTTTTTTAACTTAATTACTTTTATATTACACGTCTCTTACACAGCAAGAAAGCTGGTTTTAAGGCCATAGGGGATGTTAGAACTAGATGTCCTATAAAAACTCATTTAGCTTATCCACTTTACACATACAGATATCTCATAATCATACTTGTATCACTACCACCACCAATTATGATTACTGAAAACAGCTAAAGAATTTTCTTCTACATATGTTGTCCCCATATTTAAATGATTGTATATCTACATTGCCAGATTATGTAGCTTTTGCATACTAATATTTCTGACAAGTTTTTATATCAGTGACTTTCTAGACATTTTAATTGTTTGAAGCTCTTCCTCTGATAGATTGATTAAGAGACTTCATGGGAACAATGTTCCCTGAGTTCTTGCGTGATGAAAAAATTTATCTGTGTCCTTTACATTTAAAGTCCATTTTGCTGGATATAAAATCCTTGATACATGTATTCTCTCCCTGAGTATCTTAAAAATGTTTTTCCATTTTTTCTGGCACAAAATGTTGCTGTAAAAGTCAAATATAATCAATTTTCCCCCTAACTTTATAAGCTGTGTAGTCTTCTTACCTAGATGCCCAAAGGATTTTTTAAGTTTTCTTTAAAGCCAAAAAAACTTTATTAGATTATGCTTTAGTGTTGGTCATTCTGGATCACTGTTTTCAGATTACACAGTATGCTGTTTCAATTCGTAGTTTTTAAAAAAATATTTTTATTTTGAAATAATTTCAAATGTACGGGACATTTGCAAGAATATACAAACCCCATACAGAGATTTCCAACATACCACCACCCTGCAGATGCTCAGATCCACCAATTTTAAGATTTTGCAACATTTCTATATCTGTCAATCATATAGCTATCTATCTTTTGAACATTTGAGAAAAGGTTGCACACATCATACCCTTGAACACATAATAATTCCATGTACATTTCCTGGGAACAAGAACATTCACTTATGTAATCACCTAAAGTGCAGGTATCAAGTCCGAGAAATTTAACATTGATATAAAGCTTACATTCTACATTCCAATTTTTTCTTATTTCCCAGTAATGTCCTTTTGAGCCTTTTCTTCTCCATTCTCAGATTCCATTTGGTATCATTATTGCATTTGTCATTTCTCTTTTACTGCTTATTCTTTCTTTTTTCTTTTAAATGTGGAAACATGTACAACATAAATCTTCTCATCCCAAGCCCTCCCAAGCATACCGTTCAGTGGGATTAATCACATCCACAATGTTGCAGTACCCTCACCACCATCCATTACGAAAACGTTCCCTCACCCCAAACACAATGCCTACACACATTTTGCATTAACTTCCCATTGCCCCTCTTTCCAACCACTGGTAGCCTGTACTCTACTGCTATCTCTATGAGTTTGCATATTCTCTGATATTTTCTTTGATGTTACTCTGGTGTTTATTTTAACATCCTAAACCTATAACAATCTTGTTTGTTTTGACACCAATTTAACTTCAGTAACATACAGTAAAGTATGGTCTTACACCCCTCCTTCCCCTGCCTTGATATAGTTCTTTTCACAAAGTACATATTTATACATTATGAGTCTAAAACCATTGATTTATCATGCATTTTGTGCATTTGCCTTTTAAATCTGGTAGGAAGTAAAAAGTAGTTATAAATACTCAAATCTACTCTTGTTTTTTGAAGATGATTGTATAATGACATAGCTTTTACAGTGTGTCTGTGTGATTGTGAAAACCTTCTGTCTGATGGTCCTTTTTATCCAGGGTATAGACAGATGACTAAAAAATATGGATAAAAAAAAAACAAATAATAGGGGGGACAAAGGTTCAAATAAATTGAGTAGATGGAAATACTACCATCAAAGAGAGAGAGGGGTAAGGGGTATGGTATGTATGAGTTTTTTCTTTTTTCTTTTCTATTTCTTTTTCTGGTGAGATGCAAATGTTCTGAAAAATGATCATGGTGATGAATGCACAACTATGTGATGATATTGTAACCCATTGATTGTATGCCATGTATGGAATATTTGTATGTTAAGAATGTTTGTATATTTGTATATTAAGTTTTGTCAATAAAAAAATAAAATACAAAAGAATCGAGGCTACTGGAACACAGCTCACCAGTTTCAGGTACTTCCCTTCAGCCGCTCCAGTACACCATAAACTAAAAAGGGCTATCTATATAATGCATAAGAATAACCTCCAGGATAACTTCTTGACTTGGTTTGAAATCTCTCAGCCACTGAAACTTTATTTTATCTTATTTCTCTCTTCCCCTTTTTGGTCAAGAAGGCTTTCTCATTCCCATGATGCCGGATCCTGGCTCTTCCCAGGAGTTCTGTCTCATGTTGCCAGTGAGATTTACACCCCTAGGGGTCATGTACCACATAGTGGGAAGGGCAGTGAGTTCATGTGCTGAATTGGCTTAGAGGAAGTGGCTGCATCTGAGCAACAAAATAAATTCTCCAGGGGTGACTCTTAGTTATAATTTTACGTAGGCGCAGCTTCTCCTTTGCAGAAATAAGTTTCATAGAGGCAACCCCCAAGATCCAAGGCTCAGCCTATTGAATTGGTTGTCCCCACTGCTTGTGAGAGTATCAGGAATTCTCCAAATGGGGGAGTTGAACATTTCTTGCCAGCCCCACAAGGGGACTTTCCAAGTACTTTTTTTTTTTTTTTTTAAAGACTATGTTCTTTTTTTTTCTTTCTTTGCATGGACAGGCACCGGGAATCAAACCCCGATCTCCGGCATGGCAGGCCAGAACTCTGCCTGCTGAGCCACCATGGCCTGCACAAATACTTTTTTATTCACTGCCCAAATTACTCTGGGATATATCGGGGCATCACACTAATCAGGGCAAACCAACAAGATCTTATGCCCTATTCAGGATTCCATGTACTTATGGTGTTCAACTAAACCGACCATACAAGTTAAATTAAGTAATGAGAAACCCAAAATATAAATCTTGCACCAAATAAACATCTCTCCTTTTGGTCTGAAACCTGGACATTTTGGTATTTTAATGTATTATTGCATGCATTTGGAGTCTGAAGTGTATGCTCCTTAAGCTTGTATCAAGCTAGTATTATGACAGAGCTTCTCTTGAATGGCAGGAGCTAACAAAAAAAGGAGGAGGAGGAGGAGGAGGAGGAGGAAGAGGAGAACACCTTTCCCTGTCTTTATAGATTGATCTATGCAAGTGCTCTCCTTCAGGGCTTATGCATGCAGTGATTTTAGCTCCAGGCCAAAGTACAGGGGTTTCCCTGATCCTTTCTGGGCATGCTTCTGGATTTGGGCATGTGTTTGGCCCTAGGAATTCCTCTATTTACACTCAGATACAAATGTCTTTCTTCCCTAGGAAACAGTTTCCTCAAGTTCCTGGGCACTGCACTATATGACCTATTGCCAGCAATCCCTCACCCAAGGTGATCAGTTAACTACTCTCCCAGGGTGTTCTGCAGGAGAATGCTGTGAACTGCCTTCCATATGCAGGGCAAGTTCTGAGACAGTGAGTCCTCAGACTACTACCAGACAGATTGGGCTAGACAGATATGCTCCCTGGATGTGCACAAGGGTTATTCTGCTCCCTCTAGAACAAGGACCAGGGATCCATACTGGGAGAGCAGGACAGCTCTATTTGGAATCAGTATCGGAATATGGGAGGGACCAGCTAGGGTCCCCAAGATCTCACTGCTTTTAAATGACCTTTATCTTGATTCCATGCTCTTCCTATTACTGCACTCCTATTTTCTGGAGCTTTGTGAAAGCTTTGTTTCTACCAGTTCTTGTTTTTTTTCAAAGCATCTGTGGGGGGATGGAGCCCTGAAGTTTCTCACCCTGCTATCTTGATCAGGGCCTCAAAATAGATAGTTTGTATTTAAATTTAAGGAAGGATATTGTGAATTATATTTTTAATATTTGTTTTCTTCCCTTGCTTTGTTTCTTTTCTTTGGAACTCTTATAATCTATGTTTTTGAAATTCTTTGCCTATCTTCAATATTTGTCTCTTTGAATCTTTTTTTTCATTTCCTTTTTTTTGAAAAATGTTCCTCCAATTCATTTTCTAATACATCATTTCTTGTGTTTGTTTCCTTTATGTTCCTTCTAGTTTGGTCCTTATTTCTAAAATGATTTTTTTCTATTGTATTTCTAATTCCTTAATGGATTCTGTCACATAACTTCTGAATATTTCTAATTCTGATTTATGTTCTTTCATATCTTGTATAATTTTCTTAATGCTTTTTGGAGTGTTGATCTTGTTTTTTTGACATGTCACTCAGACATGCTTTCATTTAGATGTTTTTCTGCTCCTAAATCTCTTTTTTCTTATAGTAAATAAGTACGGGATTTGATCTGTGCACTTTTCCCTTGCTCATATTTATGTAAAATTAGTTTTCTTAAAAATTTTGGAAAGAGGCACTGTTCAATTAATTTTCTAACTTCAAAGGGCTCCCTGTTTTGTTGATTTTGTGTAGTGTTAAAACTATGGCAGTTTCAACACAACGAGTAGTCTCACCACCCTACCCCTCTCTACATGGGACATGACTCCCAGGGGTGTGGACCTTCCTGGCAACATGGGACAGAGATCTTGGAATGAGTGGAGACTCAGCATGAAGGGATTGAGAAAAACCCTAGAATGAGCTGAGACTTAGCATCAAGGGATTGAGAAAACCTTCTCAACCAAAAGGGGGAAGACTGAAATGAGACAAAGTGGCAATGCCTGAGAGATTCCAAACAGAGTGGAGAGGTTATCCTGGAGGTTATTCTTATGCATCAAGTAGATATCATCTTGTTATTCAAGATGTAATGGAGAGGCTGGAGGGAACTACCTGAAAATGTAGAGCTGTATTCCAGTAGCCATGTTTCTTGAGGATGATTGTGTAAAACTTGTGTCTGATGCTCCTTTTATCTACCTTGTCAACAAAGGAGTAGAACATATGGAATAAAAATAAATAATAGGGGGAACAAATGCTAAAATAAATTTAGTTTGAAATGCTCGTGATCAATGAAAGCAAGGGGTAAGGGGTATGGTAGGTATAATCTTTTTTTTTTTCTTTCCTGTGTTCGTTTTATTTCTTTTTCTGTTGTCTTTTTCTTTTTCTGAATTAATGCAAATGTTCTAAGAAATGATGAATATGCAACTAAGTGATGATATAGTGAATTACTGATTATGTATGTTGTTTTGTTTCTTTATTTTTTAATTAATAAATAAATTAAAAACAAAACAAAAACAAAAAAACCATGGCATTTGCTTCCTAAGATTTCCTGATTCTGTTTCCTTCCCTCACTTTTATCTGAAGCATCTCTTTCCATCTTCACTGTTGCTCCTGCCCTACTGAAATTTTTTTTTTGAAATGGGCGGGCACCGGGAATCGAACCCGGATCTCCGGTATGGCGTGCAAGAACTCTGCCACTGTGCCACCATCGCACACCCCTGAATTTTTATTTCATTCCAAGAAGTTTATCCTCATTCTGGAACCCTATTCTGGAAGGCAATCTTGGTTGGTCATTTTCCAGAGTTCATAAAATTTGGCTCTTCGAAGCTGTGTAAAGACGTTCAGTCTGTGGACCCTTCTAATGCAATCATTAAAAACCTTCTCAGTTTCAACCGTTGTTCTCAAATTGACCCTTAGCATTTTTTAGCAAATATCTATTTACTATTTTGTTAGGTCTGTCTGAGTTCCCATTGCTACCCCTTCCATTTTTCTCCCCCCTGCGTGGATATCTAGTTCTGGGTAGTTTTGTCTCCACCTGCTTGTAGTTCAAGTTTATGGGACACTTTGTCACCTAGTTTTGTCATATATATTGTACAGGAGTTTTGAGTTTGCTATCTAGTTATTCTGTTTTACATGGGGATTTGGAAAGATCTAAAAAATCTTTGCCACCCGCACCACTACTGCCATCTTCCCAGAATCTTAGCATGTATTTCTATTTTTACTGAAAGTTTTTTTGCTGTGTCTTGTTTCTTGGGTGTGCTCTCGCTCTTGGATCATTTGCTCTGGGGGAAGTCACCTGCCATGTCGTGAGAATACTGAGGTCACCTGGCAAAGAACTGAGAACATGAGCCACAAGTCTGTGAGGGACTGTGTTCTGCCAGCAACCAAATGAGTGAGTTTAAAAGTGGGTACTCCCCAGTCAAGCTTTCAGATGACTGCCACCCCAGCTAACAGCTTGACTGAAACTTCACGAGAGACCCTGAACCAGAACCACCCAACTAAACTGCTCTTGGATCCCTGACCCTCAGTAACTGTGAGGTAATTTTTTTTTTTTTTTGCTTTAAACTGTAAGTTTTGGGATAAATTGTTACCCAGTAATGACCAGTTAACACACCTGTGAACAGATGAGCCCACTTCATGGACCTCACATCTTGCTGCCTTCAGTAGCCTTTTTTTTAAATTTTTTTTTTAATTGTGAAATATATATACAAAAAAGCAATCAGTTTCCAAGTACATTTTAACAGTTACAGACAGATTTTAAAGTTTTGTATGGGTTACAGTTACACGATTTTTCATTTTTTTCTTCTGGTTGCTCCAAGACATTGGATCCTAACAGAAATATCAATATAATGATTCATACTCATTTATTAAATTCTATCTTCTCTGTTATGCTCCTCCTTCTCTTTAAATAACATCTATACATAAAAGCAATAAATTCCTGCCCCTGCAGGCGTTGCGGCTGTGGCTGCTGTGTCCCAGTTGTGTCATGGGTGGCAGAGAGGAAGAGGCACCGTCTACACTGAGTGCTCTTGGACCGTGAGCCCCCAGAATGCTGGCAGCCTCACAGCCCCAGCCCCCCCAAAAAATAAAATAAAAATAAAAATATATTTCAAAGTACATCGCAACAATTAGTTGTAGAACAGATTTCAGAATTTGGTATGGGTTGCAATTCCACAATTTTAGGTTTTTATTTCTAGTTACTCTAAGGTACTGGAGACTAAAAGAAATATCAATATGATTCAGCGCTCATACTCATTTGTTATACCCAACCTTCTTTGTATAACTCCACTATCACCTTTGATCTTTATCCTACTCTTTAGGGGTATTTGGGCTATGCCCATTCTAACTTTTTCATGTTGGAAGGGGCTGTCAATATTATGGGATAGGGGGAAGGAACTAGTTCTGGAAAGGATAGCCTCTCTGCATTTCAGGTCTTATCTAGTCCAGGGACCAATCTAGAGGTTGTAGGTTTCTGGAAGGTTACGCTAGTGCATGGAACCTTTGTAGAATCTTATTATAATGCCCTAGGTATTCTTTAGTATTAACAGGAATGGTTTTGATTGGGGGTTGGCAAGTTATGATAGGTAGCAATGTCTAACTGAAGCATGTATAAACGTGATCTCCAGTGTAGCCTCTCGACTCTATTTGAACTCTCTCAGACACTGATACCGTATTTGTTACACTTCTTTTCCCCCTTTTGGTCAGGATGGCATTGTTGATCCCATAGTACCAGAGCCAGGGACATCCCTGAGAGTCATCTCCTGTGCCTCCAGGGAGTCTTTCATACCTGGTTGTCATGTCCCACAAAGAGGGGAGGACAACGGTTTCACTTGCAGAGTTGGGCTTAGAGAGAGAGAGGCCACATCTGAGCAACAAAAGAGGTCTGGAGGTGTCTCTTTGGCATACCTATAGGTAGGCTAAGCTTCTCCACTACATACATAAGCTTCACAAGAGCAAGCCTCAAAATCAAGGTCTTGGCCTGTTGATTTGGGTGTCCCTAATGTTTGACACAATATCTGAGGTTTCCCTGGTGGTAAAGTTTAATAGTTCCATAATTTTTCTCCCATCCCTCAAGGGAATTTGCCAATACTTTTTGTTTTTCTGTTCAGTGGCCTTTTTTCCCTAACATTTTATTAGGGAAGATTTCAAACATACAGCAAAGGAAAAAAAAAAAAACTTTACAGAGAACACCCATATAGTCATTACCTAGCTTCTACCATTGATATTTTTCTATGGCTTTTAATGACATCACATAGAATGTGTACAAAAACATTCTAGTTTTAATGTTTCAACAATATTTACATAATTATAGATCCCAAGATCACTTCACAAGGCATAATGTTCCTTTTTTTTTAAGATGGTCTGCTTAATTGTTCTTCCCCAGGTTGTAACCCTTTGATTATTTAGGTGCAAGTTTTGTAACTCCTCTGAATGAATCTTCTTTTCTCCCTATTCTCTCCATTTCTTGCCCTTCCCCTCTTTCTTCTGCTTTAGCTGTGTTTGGTTGATTGAAAGCATTGGCAAGAGATTAGAGGGAGAGAGAAGTAATGTCTTTCTCCTTTCTTCTCTCTGCCCTGAATAGTATCTGCCCTCGCTTCATCTCCTCCATGGCTCCGTTATCAGCCAACCAGGACTGCAATGGCTTCAGCTTCTGCAGGGTGATCCTGAATGCTGAGCCCCAGAAACACCCCTTCTTCTCTTTGTTCTTCCAGTTTAGGGATAGTAGAGTCTTCCTGCTGTTGATAATCCCTGAACTGCTTCTTCATACATTGTTGGTTTCTCATGTCCTCCATGACCTGTGTAATTAATTTCCTGCATTAAATTTCCTCTGTTTCAAGTAGAGTTTATTCCTTTTTCCTGGTTAGATCCTGACTTATATGGGGTATGCCACATAATTTCTGAAGGAGATATATGTCATAAGTAGGGACATGTAATGCTTACCACAATCATCTTTGGTTTTTCCCAGAGAAAAGAAATTATATTTTATGTATTTATGTTGTATTATCTGTGAATATATAGAGAAACCCTGTTTTCAAAGGTGCAGTTGGTACAGTTTGAATTTGGTGAGGAAAACTTGCAATATTGATATTTTGGGGAAAAGTATATTAATGAGTTATTTTAAGTGTAGGAAAGGATGTGGTCTTTTGATTGATATCCTAGACAGAGGATTAGAAGAAACGCAACCAAGGAGGAATTAGGAAATTAAAATCAGGCAGATGACCGAAAAGTTGAATGCATATTGAAAATTCCTTTCAGAAAGAGAAAAATAATATGCCCATTCATGATGAAATGTGACCATTAGTAATAGTATATGATACACTGCTAATGGTTTACATAGAAAGAAAGATATCAAAGCATCGTCCAACAGTAGTGCTTCTATTACATGACCTAAGTTCAGTATTCCATTTATTGTTATTTTTCTGAAATCTCAACAATGTATCATTGTTCTTTTCATATATCTTCATATACACAGCAGGTGCTGAGCAGTAGGAATTAGGGAAGAATGAGGAAACAAAGCATGAAATTCAAAAAATGTTTCTGGAAATCACCATCATGCAACTATGATCTCAACATTTAATAAAATAATGGAATAGATATTTAAAAAGAAAAAAAATGTGGAAGCCTCTAGAGAATGAAGGAATTCTGACTAATGAACTGCAATAATGGATTATAAATAGTGGACCTTGCCAGATCAGCGTAAGTGGTTTTCTGGGGAGTTTTTGAATTAAGAATTCCAGGAACAAGAGCAGAAAAGTGGTAGATATTCTAGACTGGGCTATCAGTAAAGCATTTTGATCTAGCAGCTTACGAAATCTCAATTACGAAACTAATTTGTAGTAATTTCCAGGTGAGTGTGGTAACAGAACTTTCCAGGAAGACTTAGAGGAACAAATGAACAATAACAGGAATTAAAAAAAAAATTTAATTGTGAAATTTACATAGAAGTTTAAAAAACTAAAAAGGTACCATTTAAATAAAAAATATAAAGTGAACACCCAGTTCAAGAAATAGAACATTGCCAGGATATTAGAATTTCACCTTGTATCATTTTTCCATCCAACTCCCTTCCTCCTTCCACTCCCAGAGATAACCATTACTCTGACTTTTATGGCAATCATGTCCTGGCTTTTCTTTATAGTGTTACCATCTACTATGAATTCCCCAACAAAATAGTTTTGCCTGCTTTTGAACTTTTACTAACATAAAATCATGCTATTTTATATATTCTTTCATATCTGGCTTCTTTTAGTCATCATTATTTTGTTGTTGTTGTGCATTGTGTGTGTCTATGTCTCATTCATTTTCATTGCTGTATGGTATTCCACTGTTTGTATATACTACAATGTATTTACTTTGTTGTTGTGCATTAGCTGCTATAAACAACCCCTAAGTCTCACTGGTCTACATTAACCAACATTTATTTTTCACTCTTGATACTTATAAGCTCTGTCACCTTTGGCTCTTTTCTATCTTTTTCTTATTCCAGGATGCCAGCTGACAGTAATCTCTTTCTGGCACATGCCTTTTCATGGCAGAGGGCTCTGACAGATACTCAATATGCCTCTTAGAGCTTCTGCTTGGATGTGAAATGTATTACATCTGCTCAAATTCTATTGGCAAAGCATGTAACATGGCCAAGCTAAATGTCAATTACTTGGAATGTGTACTCCTCCCATAGGAAACATGACGAGTCACAACGGGGGAGATATACAGTCCTTTTAAAAGGAAAAATAGTACATTCACAATTATTGATGTTTTCTGTATTTTGTTATTACAAACCGTGCTGTTATGAACATTCTTGAATACTTTTCCTGGTACATATGTGTGTGAGTTTCTCCAAGAGTGTAATTGCTGTGTATATGTATCTTCAACTTTACTATACAATACCAAGCTGTTTTCCAAAATGACTTTACTGATTTGCAAATCCACCAGCAGTGTATAAGACTTCCCAGTGTGCCATATCCTCACCGAAAGTATGCATAGTCTTTTTAATTTTAAGTAATATAATCTGATAAGTAAACAATTATAGCTCATTGTGGTTTTAATTTGAATTTCCTTCAGTATTAGTGAAATTCAACACAGTTTTTTTTATATGTACTTTGACTAGGACTATTTTAAAGTGTTTGTTTAACTCCTTTGCACATTTTTTATTGTTACCTTTCATTTTATAATTTTTAAGAGTTCATTATATGTTCATAATATTTTTGTCAGATATATGTACTATAGATCTCTTCTCCTAATCTGTTGCTTCCCTTTTTCACTTGTGAAAATGTCCTTCAGTGAATAGAAGTTTTTAATTTTGATGAAGTCCAGTTTATCATTGTCTTCTTTTATAGTTAAATCATTTTATATCTTATTTAAGGAATCTTCCATGTGCGTCAAAGGACTGTACCAATAGAATAAAAAGTCCACAGAGGGCAGTGCAACGGTGGCTCAGTGGCAGAATTCTTGCCAGCCATGCCAGAGACCCAGGTTCGGTTCCTGGTGCCTACCCATTCAAAAAAAAAAGTCCACAGAAAGGGACAAAATATTTGTAAACAATATGCATGTTAATGGTTTAATATCCGTAATATATAATGAACTCTTACAACTCAACAATAAAAGACAAAAAACCTAATCTTTAAAATAGGCAAGGATTTGAATAGAAATGTCTTCGAAGAAAAGACACCAATGGCCAATAAGCACAGGAAAAAGTATTCAATATCATTAGTCATTATGGAAATTCAAATCAAAACCACAATGATCTTAAGGTCATTATGCTGAGTGGGGAAAAAAAAGCCACTTATAAGTTTCCCTATAATTCTATTTATATAATATCAAGACTCTTTTTTAAAAAAAAGATGCCGCTTTACACTGAGTAGCATAGCTCTTATCTTAGAAAATATGTAAAAATAAGTGTTGGTGAGAATGTGCAAAAATTGGAACCTTCGTGCTTTGTTGGTAGGAATGTAAAATGATGAAGCTGCTATGGTAAACAGTGGCAGTTCCTCAAAAAATTAAACATAGAATTACCATATGGCCCAGAAATTCCGCTCCTAGGTTTATACCCCAAAGAATGGAAAGCAGGGACTCAAACAAATACTTGTATGTGAATGGTCATAGAAGCATTATTCACAACAGCCAAAAGGTGAAAACAATCCAAGTGCCCATCCACAGATGAATGGATAAACAAAATATGGTATATACATACAATGGAATATTAAGTAATAAAAAGGAATGAAGCTTAGATACATGCTAAAATATGGATGAATCTTGGAAATATTAAGCTAAGTGAAACAAACCAGATACAAAAGGGCAAATATGTTATGATTCCACTTGTATGAAATATGTAGAATATGAAAATTCATGGAGACAGAAAGTAGATTAGAGGTTACCAGGGTTTGAAGGAGGGGGTAGTGACAAGTTATTACTTAATGGGCACAGAGTTTAGTTTGGGGTGATAAAAATGTTTAGGTAATGGATGGTGGTACTATAATTAATGAAGAAATAAATGTACATTAATGAATATAATTAAGGTCACTAAACCATACACGTAAAAAATGGTTAAAATGTCAAACTGTATGTTATATGTATTTTATCACAAAAAAAAAACTAAAAAAAAAAAAAAGTCCATTTAAACAAAAAGACAGAGAAATCTTTCCTTATTCCAAGGTCCCAAGGGTGTTTTTCTTTGTTATATTCTTTTTGTTTGTTGTTCATATTTAGGTCTATAATACACCTGAAATTGTTTATATAAGTGCAGTGTGAGGTAAGGATCCAATTTCACTGTTTTCTCCATTTTGGATAACTAATTGTTCTACACCACTTATTGAAAATGTCCGTGCTTCCACTATCAAATATTCAATGTCAGTGCATGATGGGTCCATTGCTGAGTTCTCTATTCTAATTCTATTGATTATTTGTTTATCCCTATGGCAGTTACACACTTGTAATTATCATAACTTTTAAAAAATCTATTGTTGTAACATATACAACACAAAATTTCCCATTTTAACTACTTTCAAGTATATAATTTAATGATGTTAATTTAATATATGTCAAAGACCACTTGTGTCTGCTACCTGCTTTAATGTTGACCTTGTGTGTTCTGTACCTCCCAGGAAGAATGCACTTGTTCTTCACCTCCCTGGTAACCCGGAGAGCAATCAGGATGGTGATAACTGTCTCCTCCATGCAGCTGGTGATTGGTATAGCTTTATGGTTATTATTGCTCAAACTGTTACTGTATCTGCTATACACTTATTGGGAAAAGCCTGATTTTATATTTACAACTCCTTGTAAGTGAGGTTCCCCTATGCCTCCTCCATGATTTCAAATTAGATAAGGAATTTGAGGAGAGTATGTCTTAGAATATTTTTCTTCTCTCATGTAGTACTTCCATATCCCTAATTTTGTCAAGACCAGAATCTATGAACCGGAGGACTAGATTAGTTGTGGTTATGGAGAATAGCATCCAACTGAGAGAGGTAAGATGGAAACCGTGAGAACATCGTGATTCCAAATCCAGGTTAGGGCAGTGTTTCAAGTATGGAATTGAAGGCAATTGAGAAATCAAAAGGAATATTTTGTTAACTTTTTATTTTGAATGAATTTTTGAATTACAGAAAAGCTATAAAATTGGTACAGTTGTCTGCATAGTTCTTACTCAAGTTTCCCTAACATTAACATTTTACAAAATCTTGGTGCATCTAACAAAACTAAGAAATTAATATTGGTAAATTAATATTAATTAAACTACAGACTTTATTTGGATTTCACCAGTTTTCCCACTAATATCCTTTTTCTGTTCCAGGATCTAATCTAGGAAACCACGTTGCATTCAGTTTGATGTTATTTTTAATAGCATATTTTGTCACATTTCATTTTGTTTGTTGCTGGTATAAAGAAATTCAAGTGATTTATGGTTTTTAAAAATTTTATTCAGGTACCACTTTTACAACATAAAATTTCCCATTTTAATCATGGAACATATACAGTTTGGTGGAATTAATTGCATTCATTATGTTGTACTACCTTCACCACCATCCATTACCTAACTTTTCCATCAACCTAAACACTGCATGCAATTCATGCACTAATTCCCCATTCCACATCCCTACCCCTGCTCCTAGTAAACTGTATTCTAATTTCTGTCTCTATGAATTTGCATATTCTAGTGATTTCATATAAGTGAGATCGTATATATGTCCTTTTGTGTCTGGCTTATTTTTCTCAGCCTGATGTCCTCAAGGTTCATTCATGTTGTCACATATATCAGAACTTCATTCCTTTTAGCAACTGAATAATATTCCATTGTATATATATGCTACATTTTGTTTATGCATTCATCCATTTATAGTCACCTGGGTTGCTTCCACCTTTGAGCATCAATTTTTATATATTAATTTCATATCCAGCTTTGTCAACTAGTAATTTTAATAATTAGTCAGTAGATTCAATAGTATTTTCTGAATATACAATAATATAATTTATGACTAATATGACACATTTTTCCTTTTTTAGCTGTACAACTATTGCATTTTTTTCTTGTGTACTTGCTGACTAAGCCCTCCAATATTATGTGGAAAAAAAGTAGAGGTAGTGGACATTTTTGTCTTGTTCCTGATTGCAAAAGGAAAGTGTTCAGTTTTTCACCATTAAATATGCTGTTTTTTGCTTCTTTGTTTTATTTGTTTGATATTTCTCCTATTAGATAGTCCTTTTCTTCCTAGTGTGCTAAGAGTTTTTTTAATCATTAAAGGATATTTAATTTTATCAAATACTTCTTCATCTCTTGGTATGATGATTTTTCTTCTTTATTGTATCGAGGCTTAAATTAACATTTAAATTTTGAGAAACCAACCTTGGATCCCCAAACTAAACCCTAACTGAGAAGTTAGGATTTAAAGGATGATTATGATTACTGAATCATTATATAGATATTCCTTTTTTACTTTCCCCTATATTAGAGTAGACAGAGGAAATACCTGAAATATCTGAACCAGAATCCAGCTGCCTTAATCTCTGATAATGATCGCATAGACTTTATCTTCTTCCTTTGTAACGTGAAAGCTTTGTGACTGACTTTCATTTTACCATTTTATCTGGTTGTTTTTCTTTTTTGCTTGTTTATTTACTTTAGAGTCTTATGATCACTAAAGACAGCCCCTAATGTTTATTAGTGATGGGCCTTAGGTTAGTCCAGAAGTAACCCACCCCAATTCCAAAGATATCCTCTTGACTGAAACTGGATCTAACCAAAATGAGCCCACCTGACATGTGAAGTAGTTTAGACTTTAACCTATATGTGACCTACCTAAAATCATGCCCATCATCATATTCAGGCTACCATTTTCTTGGCATATGTTCTGTGATTAGGCATGTAATCAATCTGCTCATGTTCAATAATTAGATCATCTCTAATTACATCATCCAGAGCCATTGTTTTAGTTTGCTAAAGCTGCCGAAATGCAATACACCAGATATGGATTGGCTTTTATGAGGAGATTTATTTAGTTAAAAATTTACAATTCCTGGGAGAAACAGAAGCTGGGGTTCATCCAAGTTCCTCTGTCAAGTGGGAAGGCACACAGTGACATCTGCTGGCCTTCTCTACCAGCTTCTGGTTTCAAATGGATTTCCCCAGGGTGTTTCCTCTCTGCATCTCCAAATGTTGGCTCTGTGTTAGCTCTAAGCCCTGAGCTGAGCTGAGCTGGGCTGCGCTGCACTGCTTCTCTCTCTTCTGAGTTCTCCTTTTAAGCCGCTGGCTAATTAAATTAAATGTCATTTATTGCGGAAGGCACTCCCCTTAGATGACTGCAGATGTAATCAGCCATGGATGAAATTCACATACTTTGATTTAAGTCCACAGCAACAGTAAAACAGGGCACCATCATCTGGCCCAGTTGACACCTGAACCTACCTATCACAGTGTTCACCCCTTGTCAACTCGGAACTATACAAATCACCTTAAACCTTACTTATAGAAAACAATATAGCAGACATATTTTTTGCCTAACAATCTCATTTGTCCTGCATGCACTAATTCTTTCCATATACAAAATACATTCATTTTATCACAATGTCACAAAAGCCTTAAATCACTTCAGTAACAATACAAATACAACACCAACTTAAAAATAGTACAAAATGTCGTGAAAGTCAGTTACAGGCATGGTAAATCTTTTTTTATTTTTATTGTAAACAAAGAATAAACATACACTCTTGATATACAAACATTCCTGACATGGTTACAATCAGTGGCTCACAGTATCATCACATAGTCATGAATTCATCACCATGATCATTTTTTTTGAACATTTGCATCTCTCCAGCAAAAGAAATAAAAAAGAAAAAACTCATGCATGCCATACCCCTTGCCCCTCCCTTTCACTGACCACTAGTATTTCAATCTACTCAATTTATTTTAACCTTTGTTACCCCTATTATTTATTTCTTATCCTTATTTTTACTCATCTGTCCATACCGTAGATAAAAGGAGCATCAGACACAAGGTTTTCACAATCACACAGTCATATTATAAAAGCTATATTATTACACAATCATCTTTAAGAAACATGGCTACTGGAATACAGCTCTACAGTTTCAGGTATTTCCCTCTAGCCACTCTAATACACCATAAACTAAAAAGCAGATATCTATATACTGTGTAAGAATTGTATAGATAACCTCTTGACTCTGTTTGAAATCTCTCAGCCACTGACACTTTATTTTGTCTCTTTCCTCTCTTCCCCCTTTTGGTCAAGAAGGTTTTCTCAATCCCTTGGACATAGTCAATCTTTTTTTTTTTTTTACATTCAGGCAAAGTTTTATTTCAGGAAGAAACAGAACCACCCAGACATTGCTCAAGAGAGGAGTGGTCACCTCTTGCCTATTTTTAAATTGGGTTGTTTTTGTATTTTTATTGTTGAGTTGTAGGATTTCTTTTTATATTCTGGATATTAAACCCTTATTGGATAGGTGGTTTACAAATATTTTCTCCCATTAAGTAGGTTGTCTTTTAATTTTTGTGATAAAGTCCTCTGATGCACAAATATTTTTCATTTTGAGGAGGTCCCATTTATCATTTTTTTCTTTTGTTTCTTCTGCTTTGGGTGTAAAGTCTAAGAAACCATTGCTGATGACAAGATCTTGAAGATTTTTCCCTACATTTTGTTCAAGAAGTTTTAAAACTTGATTCTTATATTTATATCTTATATCTATTTTGAATTAATTTTTGTATATGTATGAGATAGAGGTCCTCTTTCATTCTTTTGCATAAGGATATCCAATTCTCCCAGCACCATTTGTTGAAAAGGCTATTCTTTCTCAATTGAGTGGACTTGGTAGGTGTCATGGTTAAGGACACGTGTCAACTTGGCCAAGTTGTGGTACCTGTTTATCTGATTGGGCAAGCGCTGGTCTGTCTGTTGCAATGAGGACATTTCATAGGATTAGGTCATGATCACGTCAGCTGCATCCACAGCTGATTCCATTTGTAATCAGCCAAAGGGGAGTGTCTTCTGCAATTAGTGATGCTAAATCTAATC
>PVIY010039147.1:0-23439 GCA_004026745.1 Myrmecophaga tridactyla
AACGGTGGGAAAACCATCATCGCATGCCCTGCAGAAAGGTCTCATTATTCACACACTCTTGAAAGGGGACGTGAGAGCTGGGCTCACTTTATTTCCAAGCCAAATCCCAGAGCATGAAAATGAGGTTTTTCTGTTTTAAGCCGCCACCCACCGTCACAAACACTAATTGGTCCAGTAAAGGGTATTAAAAAACTAAAGGTGGGAGCTTGGCCAGACCACCACATGAAAGGAGAGGCCAGAAAACAGGGGTTTCCTCACCTATAGTGGTGGTTCTCGGCCAGCCGCTCTGTCCCCCCCCCCTCCCCTCCTAGGGGACACTCGGCCAGTTCTGGAGACACTTGTGGTCATTACAACTGGGCAGGTTACTTCTGGATCTAGTGGCTAGAGGCCAGGATGCTGCTAAATGCCCCACGCTGCACAACAGACTCATCACAGCAAAGACCTGTCCATCCAAACTGTGAGCAGCGCTGAGGGTGAGAAATGTGCTGTCTAGAACCAGCTATCATCTTCTCTCCTCTCTCCTCTCAGCGCCCACCCTTCCCCCATCACCTGCAAATGCACAATCCAGGGAAAGGCCCGTGCTTCCCCTTGCTCAATGGTTTTCCATTCTTGGCTCAGCCATTGAGTGTGTGACAGCCAGGCCCAGGGAGCCAGGGCCCTGTCCTTTCAGCAGGAAGGGCCTCGGTTTGTCCCCTCCTCATTAGCCATGCAGCACAGGCCTTCCACTACCTATTATAATATCACGGGTGGTGAGAGCTGGAGGGGGCTTCGTGACCCTCCAGCCCAGTGCGCTTGGCTCACTGAAGGGTCTGCGTCTAGCACATTCAGCACACAGCCTGGTTCCTTTGTACCAGAAAGGAAAAGGAGACAGGGCTCAAACGGAATGCAGAGGGAAAGGACAATGGCACAAAACCCTGCGTTTGGAGAGCCCAAACAAATGAATGGCAGTGCTCTATTTTTAGCTCAGCTTTCCTGAAAAAGCACTCTTCTCCCCTCTTTTGGAATACCCCAGCATCTTCTCCAACTGCTCTGGTTTTACCTCGCCTCCAAAAGTTGTGGGAGAGACTGTCTAGAAAAGTAAAACTTGTTTCAGCAAGCACAGAAAGAGCCAGTCTCATGGGCAGGGTGACCATAAGTCCCCGTGTGCCCAAGACTGGTCCAATTTACGCCAATCTGCCTCGGCGGGACTAACAGAACCCCTACCACAAAGGTGCCTGGGTTCCCCTGACACGCTGGGCCATAACCTCTTTGGGGGCACGCTGCTCCCAGGGAGAACAGCCTCCAGACCTGGCATGCCTCTGCAGAGCACGTTAAGCCACAGAGCTTAAAGTTAAGCTGATGAGCAGTAACGCCTAATTTGGCCGTCCCCAGGGCTGTGCCAGCTGACCGAAATTCTGCTCCCTGAGCACAATTGGACGCCGATAAAGGGAAACCCAGAACTGAGCAAATTCACTCTAATCTTGTGACTCGAGGGCATAGACAGAGAGAGAGAGGGATTGGCACAGAACCACGGGAAAACCTGTTCTCAACCTGGCCTGTGAAGTGAGTCACATGAGAACTTCTTACTCAAATTCAGTCCATCCTCCAACTTCTAACACCAGAACACATGAAAAGCTCTCATTTCTGTGAGGGTGCCCATGCACTGACCCAGAAGGTACAAGCACTTTTGTGGAGCTCTCTGGCTCAGGTAGAAGTAGCAGAAATGCAGGGCCAGCAAGATGTAAACTGGTAATTCATTTATTTCATCCCAACAATTTCTGCATCAGATTCTATGAGCCCGAGTCAGTCAAGTCCAAGAGGGAGAGAACTTCCCATCTCACAATCCAACGGAATATTATGAAAATGAATACGGTTGGGTTTGCTTGGTTTTTCCATTTGTAATATGATTGCAAGTCCCTCTAGGAAAAAATGAAAACTACAGATCAGGGCACACAGTTCTACCTAAAACAGCTGTTAACAATTTGATACATTTCCTTCCAGGCTCTCCCCATATCACTGAAGTCTCTGCACAGTGTATCCTGCCTTTTCACTTTACCATATAAGCATTTTCCATGTCGTTATAAACCAATCAACTTAAGTTGTGTTTGTGGTTCTCCAATGGCAACATTAACAGCTGTTTGTTATTCAGACTTCAAAAGTTTATGTATAACAGAAGGTAGTAAATAAAGAGGATGGAGAAGAAAAAGCAAACCAAGGCAATAAAATTTTAATGAAGTCTCTGTCTCCCGAAATGGTCTCGGTCATCATGTTATGAGTTTTGAACCCCTCTTTCGATTCTGCCCAAATCGGTAAAATGGGGGCAGCCTCCCGACTTGACTGAGCGACCATCTACTCTAGATGGATGAAGCAAACACAGGGAAGGAAACAGTGAGCAAGGCCTGGGCTCAGAGTCAGCACCCATAAGAAGGGATGCAAGGAGGAAGCAGCAGCACTGTCTCCAGGGTCTACAAAATCCTGGGCTCCCACAGCAGGCAAGGTCCTCTATCCATGCACCATGAGATGGCCCCAGCTCATGCTGCCTCTTCTCCATGTACTGCTTCTCTCTCCTTTTACTCTCTCTGAGCCAGACACAGCACTAAGTGCTTGACATTTCCTATCTTATTCTGTTCCAATAACACCATCAGGTAGGTGCTGATACATCATCACTTTTTCTCACAGGAGAGGAAACCAGAGCTGAGTGGGAATAAGCAACAAGCCTGGAACGCAAACCCTGGTCTGATCCCAGTCAGGGTCCTGGTCCACTGTGCCATCTTCCGTACCAGGAGCTCAGCTGTCAGAAGGCAGGGGCCAGCCCTACACTCACAGGGCGTAGCAGGCACTCATTTGTTGAAAGAACACTTTACATATATCTCCCTTCCTTCCTAAAACAATTTTGAGGAGTCTTACAAAGATAGATTTTTTTTTAAAAGACAAAGAAATACAGAATCTGGATAAAGGGAATATAAAGGCAGACAAGGAATATAAAGATAGAGAATAAGTACACCAAAAACAACACTGAAGCCCTTCATAAATTCTATAAATAAGCCCCAAATTCAGGTCTGTGCTTTCTAACAGCCAAAGCCAAAGAAACAGGAAGTGACTATTCATAAACTTGAGTTATGGATTATTCAGAAAGTTCTGTTGCTGCAGAGGTTACGGAGGAAACGATGTATGTATGTCCTGGTCATCCAGCCACATCACAGGGCTTATATTAGAGCCTGTTTTCTGTCTCACTATTACCTGAAACGACAGGCTCTGCAATGCAAACTTGACACAACTGCTCTAAAAAGGACCCCACACTTCCCAGCTCCCTTACAAAGACTGTGCCGGGTGGACTTCAGGTTACTAAGGAAGGGTCTGAATTATCATCATGAACAGCTTGTTCCTAAAATATGCCATCGCTACTGTTCCTCTCACCAGGCTGATGCCCGCCATCACTTCTGCCTGCTGGTGCTTCCAAATCCTTACTTCGATACCAGCTTCTTCTGCCCCCCTCCTCCTCTCATCCGTCTGCCTGAAGACTCCTCGGCATTGCTGAGATGGCCAAGCTTTGATTTACTAGCAAGCATCAGCCAATTAACAGGCTGGCCAGCAAACTGGCCAATTCCAATAACGCACTGCTTTTTCCCCGGCAAAGCACATTGCTGGTCATGATTAGCCAAATCACTGTGCCAAAAATTTTAGGATATCTGAAACTCTTCTTCTCAAATTTAATAACTAAATCCTTTATCCAGAAGATTGAGTCCCAAGCACTGAAAGGTGACTTTTTAACTTGTGTCCAGCAGGACGTGCGACGTACAAAGACTGGAACCACACTGCCCGGGGTTCAAATCCTGCCTCTGCCACTCACTCGCTGTGGGATCTCAGGAAAGTTACGTAATCTCTCTGTAACTCATTTTTCCCATCTGTAAAATGGGGACGATATCAACCTCACTGGGCTGTTATGAGGATTAAATTGGGTGATTTATATAATGTGCTTAGAACAGCGCCAGAAACATATGCACTATGTGTGTTACTATCAGGATTACTAAGAGGTCAAACTAACCAACTAGGTGGAGACCGGTCCTTCCTTCTTAGAACTGTGTCTGCAGCACCCCCCACCCGCGTGCGGTCCTGCCCTCCTGCCTGCTGTGAGGCCCTGGGACTCCCTCTCCCAGGCTGTAGCAGGGAACCAGAGTCAGCCTAAGACCAGGGCTGAGGTCAGGGTTCTCCCTTGTGACTGACGCTCCTTTCATCCAGGGTATGGACAGATAAGTAAGAAAACAAAGGTAAGAACTAAAGAAATAATAAGGGGAACAGAGGATATGGGAAGCTTTGGGTGTTCTTTTTTACTTTTACTTTTATTTTCATAGTATTTGGAGTAATGAAACTCCGCAAAAATTGATTGTGATGATGAATGCACAACATATGCTGACACTTTTGAACCACTGATTGTATGATTTGGAGAGTTATATGGTATGTGAACATAAGAAAATTGCATTAAAAAAAAAACTCTGGGTTCCACGGACACAAGATTGCCTGCATTTCAAAACTTGCAGCCTACTCTGCAGAGCCAACATCTCTCCTTGTGTTAAATAATCCTGGGAACCCCATACACTAAATTTAACACAAGCTCCAAACTCATCGTTCAGAGACAACAACTCGCTTACAACGTGTTAAACTGCTGATCTTAATTTTCTGCTCATTTCTAACCAGAGAGCAGAAGAATGACCGGCCTTGAAAAGGAGCAGGCTCCGCTGAGCTCCGACTCAGTCCAAGTACAAATGACAAAAGCCTCCGGACACAACTTCCTGATCCGGGTCCCAGGGGTCTGGAAAGATAAAAGTCCCCAGCACCCACCCTCGGAGAACCGCCTCCCCTTACTGGAGAGTCACCTGTCCCAGAGCCCTGGCTCTCAGGCTCCTGTCCCTCCCCCTCAGTCTGGTTAGAAATCTACCATTCTAGAAGGCCAAGGCTGCCAGTTACAAGACACACACACACACACACACACACACACACACACACACACACACACACACAAAGTCCTAGTACTACTCATTTGGGGGTTCAGTGGGATTATCTAAGCAACATCTTTGAAATCACTGGGACAGATGGGACAGAACATATTATCAATAGTTTGCACTGAATGTCTTCTGTACACCAGGCACCAAACATTTTATGCAGATTAATTCAATTCTTATACAAACCTAAGAGGTAGTTACTATTATTCCTATTTTATAGCTGAATAAAATGAGCCAGGGAAATTAAGGGCCTTGCCCAAGGTCACACTTGGGCACAAGCTAGCATTTGGAGGAGGCAGGCTAACAGACAACGTTCAATTTCGTAAAATCTCACATGTCCCCAGAAAGGCAGCCTGTTACCTCACTCTGCATCATTTGCACACGCCACCTGTTGTCTACATTCTAATACTATTTACATCATCAATTCTTTTAGAAAGACTCTTCTAAAAGCTACACATTATATGAATGAAAACTACATTCTAACCTCTGTCCTATTGACTGTCTGAAGTCACAGAAAATTTTTTTGGTCTTTACTCCCTCTGAAGATGAGATGGAGCCACACACAGTGCCCTGGGAGGTCATATGAATAGGAGCCTGTCTCAGTTAGGGTTCTCTAGAGAAACAGAATCAACAGAAAATATTCGTAAATATAAAATTAATGAAAGTGTTTCACATAACCGTGGGAATGCAGAGGCCAAAATCCGCAGGGCAGGCTGTGAAGCTGACGATTCTGATGGAGGGTCTGGACAAACTCCACAGAAGAGGCTCACCAGCCGAGACAGGAAGTGAGACTGTTTCTTCTGAATCCTCTTTAAAAGGCTTCCAGTGATTAGATTGAGCATCACTCATTAAAGAAGACACTCCGTTGGCTGATGACAAATGGAATCAGCTGTCGATGTAGCTGACATGATCATGATTTAATTCTATGAAATGTGCTCATAGCAACAGACAAGCCAGCACTTGCCCAACCAGACAAACAGGTACCACCACCTGGCCAAGTTGATACATGAACCTGACCACAACATGCAAAAGATTTGCATCCTACCTGGACTCTTCCTAAAACTCACAGATACTTACTCACCCCTTCCTGAGGCATCTTCAATTTGCTCACTACAAATATAAATAAGTTCTTGCATGAACTATTTCAAAGGTATGAATCTCATACAAAGGGTTTATAATATCGAGGTATGGGGGCAAACTACTATTGCACACTATGGGCTATGCTTAATGGGAAGACATCAACAGTACCACAGCAACACCAAGGGAAATGATAGGGGGAGGGGAGGACAAGAGTTAAGGGGAGGTTTGGGTTTTCTATTTGGTGAGGGCGCGTTGATCAGTTATTTTTCTCTTGGGAGCAATAAAAACTGTCTAAAATTAAGAGTGTCAATGGACTGCTGGCTTTGGACATTGTACATGTACCCAATGGATGGAGGTGGCTGAAGGATGCACCGACTGAGAGTTGGATGGGGAACTGTGGTGTATAAACATATGAACAAATATTATGCTGCTATAGAAAGGAATGAGGTTGTAAGGCATGCAACATTGTAAATGAACAATGGTATAATGTGGGACATTATATCATGCAAAAATAAGCCAGAAACAAAGTGCAAATACTGTATGGTCTCATTTAGAAAATACTTATAAGAAAATTGGGGTCTATACTGTAAGCTCTTATAGCAGTTACATTAAGTCCAGAGCATTAACTGTTATTTCCAGATTTTGAGAGGCTGTGCTATATATGTATAGCCTGCTGTTTCCCTGGAACTTTGGGTACCTGTGTGATTCCTGACTCAAAACAGGAGCTCTGCAGTTCTGAAGGTCAGCCCTGCCACATACAACAACTGTTAAAGAAATTAAAAAGGAGATCAGGCTTCAATCAGAGATAAGAACAAAGCCGATCAGGTTGGGATTAAGGAAAATCAGAATACAGAGTTAAGGAAGACGGTGTCTATTGAAGAACTTCACCTACTCTATGAGACCAAAGGAAGAGAGGTTTATTTTGTCCAGAACCTAAATTTTCTGTAGCACATAATCTAACTCAATCTGTTTGGATAGATCATTTAAATAACCCAAATATGGGAAGCCCAGAATGGGAATGAGGGCTTGTAATTCTGTATAGATACATCCCAGAGTATGTTAAGCAGATAATCAAAAAGTATTGGCAAAGACCCCTGAGGGATGGGAGAAAAAATACGAACTATTATACCTTACCACTGGGTAAATCCCTGATATTGTCTCAAACATTAGGGACTGCCAAGTCAATAGGTCAAGCCCTTGATCTTGAGGCTTGCTCTTATGAAACTTATTCATATAGCTGAGAAGCTAAGCCTACCTATGGTTATACCTAAGAGTTACTTCTGGAGGACCTCTTTTGTTGCTCAGATGTGGCCTCTCCCTCTCTAAGCCCAATTCTGCTAGTGAAGTCATTATCTTCCACCCTCTACGTGGGGCACGACACCCAGGGGTGAAAGTCTCCTTGGCAATGTGGGAGATGACTCCCAGGGATGAGCCTGGCCCTGGCATCATGGGATCAACAATGCCTTACTGATCAAAAGGGGGAAAAGAATTGTAACAAATAATGCATTAGTGGCTAAAAGAGTTCAAATAGATTAAGAGGCTATTCTGGAGACTATTCGTACATAAGCTTCAGCTAGACATTGCTGCTTATCATGGTTTGCCAAACCCCAATCAAAACCATTCCTGTCAACCCCAAAGAACACCTAGGTTTTTATACAAGATTCTACAAAGGTTCCATGCACTATGATTATCTTCCAAAAATCTAGAGCCTCCACTTAGGTCCTTAGGCCAGATAAGTTCTGGAACCAAGAGGAGCCAGCATCTCCAGAACATCAACTAGTTCCATCCCCCTATCCAGTATTACTGACAGCCCTCTCCCACATGAAAAAGTTAGAATGGGCATGACCCAAACACCCCTAAAGATTGGGAGAAAGATCAAAGGAGAAGGAGAAGTTATAACACAGAAAAGGTAGGGTTTAACAAACAAGTATGAGCGCTGAATCATTATTTGATATTTCTTTTAGTCTCCAGTGTCTTAGAGCAGCTAGAAGTAAAAATCTAAAATTGTGAAATTGTAACCCAGACCAAACTCTGAAATCTGTTCTACAACTAATTGTGCTGTGCTTTGATATTTACTGCTTTTTTGTATATACATTATTTTTCACAATAAAAAAAAGTGATGGATTTAAACTATTTCTGTGGATTTCTAATCTTGGCTGAACACTGGAATCTAATCTACTTGGAGGATTTAATATATATATATATAAAATAAAATATATATATATTTATTCATTCATCGCCAGCGGTGGTAACAGCTGGACTCTGCGGCCACCAGTGTGGTGTACCAGGAGGAAACAGTGTCTCTCAGGTGGAATTCAGGCCAGGAAACCAACCCGGTTCTTCAGAGGATTCTGTGTCACTGAACTGACAAGCAGATGGGAGCACAGTCCCCCAGACTGGGGAAACCCAAAAGGGCATGACAACCAAAAGTTCTGTAAAAAACTTGACCAGATCCTGGATCCAAAAATAAAAACAAATGGATGAAGGAGAGGTGGGGACACTTTAGGGTAGAATTTACGTTGGAGGGTGGAATTGAACGCGTGGCCCTGACAGCAAGGTCGTGGAGGATAAGGCGCTGGTTTGCAGGGGGTGGGAGCTGACATCTTTGGGGATGAGCTTTGCAATGTCTGCAGAGGGACTGGTGTGGCAAGATAACACTTGGTGAATTTAACATGGAACTGTATTGTTCAATGAAGTTTTAAGGGCTTGACATTTTTAAAAACAAAACAAAAAAGTACCTATAGCATTTTTCATGAAGAGGGGGCTGAAAGCAAAGACAGAAGCCCCTGCCCCTCCCAAAACGGAAGCCAAAGCAGAGGCTTGGAAAGCCAAGAAGGCAGTACTGAAAGGCGTCCACACCACACAAAAAAGAAGATCTGCACTCCACCCCCATTCCACCGGCCAAAGACGCTGCACCTTGGAAGGCCATCTAACCGTCCTTGGAAGACACTAGGAGACGCAAGCTTGACCACAAAGCCATCATCATGCCATGAAGAAGACGGGAAACAACAACACACTTGTGTTTCTGGTGGACATCAACGCCAACAAGCCCCAGATCAAACAGGCTATGAAGAGGTGTAGATACTGACGTGGCCGAGGTCAGTACCCTGAGCAGACCTGATGGAGAGAAGAAGGCATGTGCGTGACTGGCTCCTGACTATGATGCTTTGGATGTTACCAACAAAATTGGAATCATCTAAACTGAGTCCAGCTGGCAAATTCTAAATATAAGTTTTTGACCATAAAAAAAAAAGCACCTATGCCAAAGCGGTACCCCAAGACGAACAGAACTTCAGTGCTTTGTTTATAAAGCTTCCCTAGAGATCCAACTGGGCAGCCAGATCGACAACTACAAATTAAAAGTTTTGTAACCCAAGATGTGATGTCATGACGGTGTTGGTAAAGTCGAGGCCATGCAATGAACCTAAGGAGGCCCGCCAGCTGCTGACCCCCAGCACCCAGGGGAATCTCCTCAAGGCCCAGGTGAATTCCCCTTGCCTTGCCCGCCACTTCTCCTTTACTTTTAAGAATAATCCGTAATATTTCAACTTCATAAAGAAATGATCTCTGTGTACATTCTAGGAGACAGAATTGCTTTCCCAAGCTTCATCCTCCCCAATGTTAAATACACAGGTTCTCCCCATCTTGTGCGGTAGTCTCCCTTATGAAGCAGTCTTCAAACAGCACAGATTTCTGATAAACCACTCTTGAGAAGTCTTTTCAATTTTGAGGATCCCAATATTAACTTGTGTTTTCAGTATTTACACTTCCTAGTAAGAGAAGTGTCCAGATGATAAGGGAGAACCTAGCCAAAGATTATATATTAGAATTTTTAAAATTTACATCTCAAAAGATATTGCTACCAAACATCAAGTTTGGCCTTCAAGCTGGAAAAGGAAGAAAAACTTCATTTCAAACATGGGTCCAAAAAGAAGTGTATGCCACAAAACTAAGGTGGCACTGCCTGTCAGCTAGATTAAATGATAAGTCCTTTTCACCACTAATAAACTATACCAAGGGCGGGCCATGGCGGCTCAGTGGCAGAGTTCCCGCCTGCCATGCCGGAGACCCAGGTTTGATTCCCGGTGCCTGCCCATGTAAAACGAAAAAAACTATACCAAAGAGGTATTCAAATAAATGGTAAAATTACATCCCCAACTGCCACACATGTGTACACAGTTCTCAATGCATTCTCCAGAACAGCACACTTTTGAGGTGATCCTAAACCTGTTTTTCAGACGTAGAAAGAAGCTCAGAGAAGTTATGCCCAAGTCACACTGAAAGGGGCACGTGATCTGCGTCCTCAGGTGCCAGGTGCTGTCCTGGCCATTGGTGCGTCACACGCCATCGTGTTTCCAAGTTTCCAACAGTTCCGCCACAGCTACTCAACTTCCAACAACGGCAGCCCAAGGGACTGGTTAAGCCACAACTCGTCTTGTCTTCCCTGCACACTGTTATCAAATGTTTTCCATCCAGTTTGTGTGCCTTAGGTTGCAAATGCTTTCTCCCCTTACCAAACACTCCAAAGATTCATGTACTTTTATATAAGATGCTGACCGCACGTGACCCGTGAAGACACTGGGTCTGCTGCAGGCACAGCAGGCGGCACATCCAACAATCCTGGTGAATGAAAACAGTGCCTGGCCCATCTTCTCAAAGGCTCGTGAGAGTTCTCCTTTTGAATCATGGGAACGACCCCCAATTTTTATGTCAGCATCCTTCATTTCTTCATGGGCACTACTTCCTGATTCATTCTGGCCTGAGACAGATCAGGTGCCTACACACGTCCCCACTCACACATTTTATAAGCCTCGAGCAGCCACTGACTACCTGGGATTTTTTTCAGCCACCTTACCAGCCTCACCTTGAGGATCCTTACATTTTTCACCCTACTTATTTCCACCCCATCTACGACAGTTTACGATTATACGGTTCTGAACCTCTCAGGACTTCAGTCTCTCTCACAACTTGGCTCTTCCCTCTTCCTCCCCCACAATCAATCAATTTCTCTCTCACACACACATACACCTGGAAAATTGGATTTCCATTGAATCCTCCCAATAAGAACAGACTTGTTTTTGTGGACTCTAATTCTCTCAAGGCAGAGTTTGTAGCTCAAAAGAATGCAGTATATTCAGCAAAGGGTAACATGATTTTTCTAACTATAAAAATATTTTCATAGCGGAAAACTTGAACAAAGAAAAAAAAATTCTCATCACCCATTATCTCATTACCTGGAAAGACCCACAGCTGACACGCTGACCCAGACGTCAGCCACAGGGCGCAGCGATGAGCAAGGGGGCCTCTCTCATTGGCTTTGCCTCTCTTTTATCCACACTATTCTCAGAATGGTCCAAGCTGTACAGTATTTCCCCAAAACACACATTTTTGCTTTATTTTTTTCTAAAAGAAACATCTGACCAAATAACTTCAAACACCTTATGTTCCCAGACGCTCTCTCCAAAGGCAAACTCTAAAAAAGATGCTTGCAAAACCTTCTAGAGATAGTCACACTTCACAGCCTAGGTATATGTCCCTGTTTGGTTTCTGGGTCTTGTTTGTGTCACTTAACAGATCAAAAGGTACACCATTTTCAGGGACATCAAATGACTACATAGGAGCACATTATAGGCTCAGTTATTTTCTCAGGGTTTACCTACTCAGAATGTGAAAAGTTACTGCTCAAGTACTCATTAAAGAGAAATTTGTAAGCATCAGCCTCTAAACTGCTAGCCAGTTCAAACCAACAATAGCAAACACCTTGTTGGAAAAATGGGAAAGAAAGTTTCAATACTGTGCCTAGAACCAGTACCAAAACAGGAAAGGATGGTGTGACCATGGTTCTCAAGGAGACACAGCTGTTTTGTCTTTTAAACGGATTTTTTTTCCTTTTAGAAAATAAAAGGACACTCAGTAGGTACAGAAACAAAGGCAGGAGCATGTTTTTGTTGGCTCTAATGACCATTTTTTCGACAAACTTTGTAAGAGCCATACAGGTAGCGTGGCTCTGGGACCCAGCTTCACGGGGCCCTAAGAGGAGGGGAGGCCGTGGGGGCCCAGTCTTCGAGGGTAAATGGAGAACTCGTCTTTTTGAGACCATGCAACATGACATCACTTTGGGCCCCTCGCCTCCCCCCTGGGTGGCCTGCGAGGTCAGCTGAGGCATGGAACACTCAAGCCCCTCCTCAGGGGCCCAGCTGGGGGGAGCTGAGTAGTAGAGGGGTGGACAGAAAACATTTATGCGAAAACCACTGGAACAAGGACACCTGACAGAAGGGGGAGAAGATAAAACAAACAAGAAACTGAACACAGGCAAGCAAGAAGCGGCTCAGGTTAGCTATTTCTAAGGGCTCCAACGTTCCAGTTATTTCTCCGCATCTGGAGCCTCTGGGTCCATGAGTCTGGGGCGCCATGAGATTGCTAGAGGCAGGCTAAGTCCTGGGGGGCGTCGGATGGTACATCCCCCCCTCTCCTTCCTCCTAGAGCCCCTCACACCTTGCTGCAGGATGCCCAGGAGGCTGGCAGACCCCGACAGCAAATCACACTTGCCATCTTGAACCCGAACAGAGATGAGGAATCATCTCAAACAGCTCCTCCCTCACCAAACAGTGCCACGAACCCCTGGGCTCTCCAGCCACATCCGTGGCCAAGTGAACTCCGGGAGCCCAAATGAAGCAAAATCCCACCTGGTCACTTCAGAGGGCCAAGTCCCCAGTCAGGTCTGCAGCAGACAGCCCTGAGCCCCAGGAGACAAAGCCCATGGGGCAGACACCCAGCCTCCCCGGGGGCAGACACCCAGCCTCCCCGCCCGCCCACCACACCCCCTTTACCTGTCCCCGGGGAGGGGACGGCAGCAGAGCAGGCTCCCCAGTGTAACAGACGCGAAGGTTAATCTGATCCCTGCCCAAACTGATAGGTTAGTTATCTATATGAAAACAGAATGCAACGAATTTTCCCAGGAGTATCTGCTTTCAAGGGCACATGGGGCCAGGAGTTTAAATCCATTCTCTGTTACAGTAGGAAAGAAAGGGCGAGGGGGAGGGGAGACAGCCAGGGGGTGGGGGGTGGGGGGGAAGACACAGCAACCCGACCTCACCACCAACCCAGGGCCGACCCGGACGCACATTCTAAGTGTGCATTTCTTCAATGCATAAATTTATTTACCGCTTTCAGTCTGTGCTCTCTCTCACCCACAATATACAGGACAGGAAACTGAAGCACAGAGAAATTAAGTTAAGTGGCCTAGTTTCCACAGAGAATTAAAGCAGTATCTAAACTGAACCAGTGAGATGTTTGCCTGGCACGTGAAAGCTGTTGAGATTATTTCAATTAACTGTTAAAGGTAATTTCCTCATTTAGACAAACAATACAGGACAGACACTTTAAGCAAAACCTGCAATTAGAAGCAAATACTGATGGAACATCAACATCTCCCATATGCGGGGGTGCCAGGTATCGGGCTAGGTACTCAACCTAAGTATCACTTCAGTATTTGAAATGTATCTTACTTTAATCACATGCAAATCAAGTTTATGTATATGTTTGGAGATGACTATAGGAAAAACATTAACATAACTTAAGAATGAATTCATACTGCCAGTAAAATATGAAAATTGAGAGAAAGTTATCACGAACTCTAAGTTACCATAATATTTTTAAAATCAATCTTAAAAAATTCTTCCTTCAGATATGTAACAGTCATGGGGGAGGGAGAAAGCTGAAAAGTCATCTTCTTTGGAGACCCCAAGCCAAAAAAGAAAGTCCTAGTAATGCCCTCTTACCTTTTACCCACAGCCAAACAAGCAGACCTGTAGCTTTTCTGCATGTGGAGATGACATCTGCCTACCAGATAGTATCTCTGTTTAACAGTGTTAAAAGCTGAATGAATAAACAGGTGAGTGAAAAGCACAAAGTTATACAGGGAAGGAAATGGAGGGAAAAAAGTCATAATCTTTCAACCCTTACTGTCCAAGCTCCCCCTGCAAGAAGGAGAAGCCCAGAAAGGATGCGTGTGGCCACCCTTTTAAACTAAAAGGTTCCCCAGCTCACTCAGCCTTTTCACCTGCTTCTAAAAGTGCCACCAGACTAGAAATCCTAGCCTCACTTAACCCCTGGTTGTGCTTAACTGTGTAATAAGTGGAGATTTTAGACATTATTTTCCAAATTACATTTCCCAGAGAAGAAAAAAGCAATAAAGCTATACCGAAATAAACTGAGTAAAATAAACATGGACCTGCATAGAAACCTCTGCCAGAGTTTGTATGTGAATGCACATGTGCGCTCAAATCAAAAACACAAGGAATGCTGTCAGTAAAATGTTCATAGACTTGCCCACATGTTTTCACTTACTTGACAAAAGACTGCTAGCGCTGTTCAGGTATATTATAGTGTTTTCACCTGTGCACTAGAGCAATGCCTCAAAATCACCTGAGGGCTTGTTAAAATAACACACTGCTGAGTGTAGACCCCCCCACATTGAAATAGAGCACTCAAATATTTGTACAACAATATTTATAGCAGTATTTACAATAGCCATAAGGTGGAAGAAACCAAGTGTCCAGAGACGGATGTGTGGTAAACAAAATGTGGTATATTCATGCAGTGGAACACTATTTAGCCATAAAAAAGAAAATGGGAAATTGTGTTGAACATATGTTGCCACAATAAAGATTTTAAAACAATATACAGCAATGTTAAAGGAAATTAAAACCAGAAAACACACATGCACTCACACTCCTGGACCACCCCCCCCAGAGTTTGATTCAGTAGGTCTGGGGCCCCAAAGTTTGCCTTTCTGACAAGTTCTCAGGTGCTGCTGCTTCTTCAGGGACCACACTTGGAGAACCACTGCATTGGCTGAGAGAAACAGCCATCAGATTCTTCCTGAATCATACATTGGCAAGAAGGCCACATATAATACACGATTATTAAATTAAAGGAGAGTCCAGAAAGAGTTTAGTAAAATATTGTGGACTTCCTGCAAAAAGGGGCCCATCTAAAAGTTTCTCAGGCAATTGTTAATGAACAAGAAACATAGTGTTGGCCATTCTTCAACAAAACAGGGATACCGGTCAACTGAAGGCACTGAATTTGAGGGCTGAAAATTGCCACACGTAATGGAGAGAATAAAACAAAGAAAAAACAAAACGAAACAGAGAAACCCTATCCACCAGGTGTTTTAACAATCAAGATCCTTGCTCACAATCACGCTTTTCTCCTTACCCATGCCGGGAGAGCTCACGTGGGATCATTTACACTCGTGTGGCCCTTCTCCCTGCCTGAGTCTGAGGCATCAACGAGGATCCACGCCTGCCTCTCTTTGGACTCACTGAATGACATTTGTTCCATAAGTTCAATCATTATTCGTTCACTTCTGGCCTGCCCCAAACAAAGCATCTGACAAACTTACCCATCCAAAGGACATTCCCAAACCCAGAGGCATGCCAGAAGGACCCGGAGCAGCCAGGAGGAAAGGCCCCAAATGCTCACATACCCAAAGCCTCGCCCACCTCCCTGCAGCTCCAGCTCCCTGCATTTCCACCACACCCAACCTTTCTTTCCATTCCTCACATCACTGGACGACTCGCTAGCGAGAGTCTAACAAAAGTTTAAAATTAAAAAAAAGGCATCGTAATGAACAAGATACCTCCATGAGGATTAAAATCGAGCGACTCTCCTAAAGTCAGCTCAAACTGTCTTTGCCTGCAAATAAAGGATTCCATGACATGGCCCCTTCCAGCTTTACCTCCCTCCAAAACATCTCTCCATACATTCTATACTCCAATCCTACCAAACTATTCACACAACAAATACACGAGAATACCTTTTAGCTGTTTCTCTGACCTTCTACAAGGTCAGGTTCAAATCTAAACCCTTCATGAAGCCTCCCTGTTTTCACAATCCAAATCCATCATTCTCACATCTTTACTTCCACACAACTTGAAGTACACTAACAAAAGTAAAGGCACTGGTTTTTATCTCTCCTATTCTCTTAGGTGGTAACATTCATTTTAGTTTGTTTGTTTTTATTTTTTTGCTTTATCCACAACATTTTGTACTGTGCTCAATTACTTAAAATAACTACAGTTTTATCACCCCAAGTGGGACATGACATCTAGGGGTGAAAGTCTCCCTGGCAACGTGGGAGATGACTCCCAGGGATGAATTCAGACCAGGCACCATGGGATCAACAATTCCATTCTGACCAAATGGGGGAAAAGAAGTGTAATTAAGAAAGCATCAGCGGCAGAGAGAGTTCAAATAGAGTCGAGAGGCTACTCTGGAGGTTGCTCTTACGCAAGCTTCAGGTAGACCTTGCTACCTGTCATAACCTGCCAACCCCTACCCAAGACCATTCCAGCCAACCCTAAAGAAAACCTAGGGCAATGTATAAGATTCCACAAGGGTTCTATGCACTAGAGTAACTTTCCAGAAACCTACAACCTCTGAATGGGTCCCTGGTCTAGATAAGTCCTGAAACCCAGCCCAGTCTCTTAAGAACATCCGACAGTTTAATCTCCCTACTCCATATTAGGGACAGACCCTTCCAATATAAAAAACTTAGAATGGCCATAGCCCAAACAACCTTAAAGAAAGGTATGCAAAGATCAAAGGTGATGGTGGAGTTATACAGAGAAGATAGGATTTAACAAATGAATATGAATCCTGAATCATTAAACTGATAACTCTTTTAGCCTTCAGTATTTTAGAGCAGCTAGAAGTAAAAATCTAAAATTGTGAACTTATATACAAAAAGCTATAAGTTTCAAAGCATAGCACCACAATTAGCTGTAGAACATATTTCAGACTTTGACATGGTTATATGTTATTTTTCACATAACTCTTTTAGTCTTCAGTATTTTAGAGCAGCTAGAAGTAAAAATCTAAAATTGTGAACTTATATACAAAAAGCTATAAGTTTCAAAGCATAGCACCACAATTAGCTGTAGAACATATTTCAGACTTTGACATGGTTATATGTTATTTTTCACAGAAAAAGAAGGAAAAAAATCGATTGTGATGACAAAAATGTATTTACGCCCTCTAGCTTCCTATATTCTGGAGCAGCTAGAAGGAAAAATATGAGAGGATCGTACGGTAGCCCATGACACACTCTGGGATCTGTCCTGTAACCACTTGTTGAAGAGTGCTTTGAAAACTATTGTTTTCTTATTTCTTTGCTTTGTATATATGTTATACTTTAAAATAAAAAAAAGTTAAAAAAAAACACTACAATTTTAGCCTAATGTACCATATCAGAGCCACATCAGCCTCTTTATAGGTATAATTTCCACAAAACATCCCTCAAGACCAAGAGAAAAATGCAAGGCTTCTCAGGCAGTAAATGGCCAGGTCAGGAGCTGAACCCACAACTGTTCAACTCCACAGCCTTTGCCCGTTTGCCAACACTATACTGTCTCTCAAGGGAGAATAAAATAGAATAGTTAAGTGGAAAAAATCAGCTCAGCTGTTTGGTTACCCCACTACAACTTTCTCATCAATTCCAGACTGTCAGGCAAGGCTGGTACATGAGATACAGCGTGCCCCACTTCGTCCTGTCCTGAATGATCGGGGCATACTACTCTACTGTTCTGGAAAAGTCTTCCCGTTACCTCAGTGCCTTACAGTGAGATGGGATGTCTCTCTGCACCTGCAAAATCTTTGATGAAGTTGGTGGACTCTATAAAAGCCCATGTATTCTTCTGTGTTTTCACTGCGGGGTGGGAGGGGGCAGTGGGGGTAAAAAGTCAACTTTTAAAAACACCATGGATCTATTCTTAAAAAAAAACTCTACCCATAAAGGATAATATCGTCCATATATTAAAACTTCAACTTCTGTGTGAGACTGAAGGGAGAGATGTCTACTTGGTGCAAAATTTATATTTTGGGTAGTGCATTTCCTAATTTAACTTGTATGGTCAGTTTAGTTGAACACCATAAGCACATGGAATCTTGAATAGGGCGTGAAATTTTGCTGGTTTGTCCAGGTTAGTGTGATGCCCCAATGAATCCCAGAGTGGTTTGGACAGTGAACAAAAAGTATTTGCAAAGTCCTTTGGAGGACTGGGGAGAAAAAAGGAAATATATCAACCTTCCCATTTGGAGAATTTGATATTCCTGCAAGCAGTGGGGACAACCAAATCAATAGGCTGAGCCCTCAGTCTTGGGGTTTGTCCCTATGAAACTTATTCCTGCAAAGGACAGGCTAAGCCTACTTAAAATTAGGCCTAAGAGTCACCCCCAGAGAACGTCTTTCATGGCTCAGATTTGGCCTCTCTCAGCCAATGCAGCAAGAGAGCTCACAACCCCACCCCACCATGTGGGGCACGACTCCCAGGGGGCAACTCTCCCTGGCAACATGGGATTCTCAATCAAGGGACTGAGAAATCCTTCTTGATCAAAAGGGGGAAGAGAGATATGAGAAAAAATAAAGTGTCAGTGGCTGAGAGATTTGAAATGGAGTTGAGAGGTTATCCCGGAGGTTATTCTCATGCATTATATAAATATCCCTTTTTAGTTTATGGTGTATTGGAGAGGCTGAAGGGAAATGCCTGAAACTGTAGAGCTGTGTTCCAGTAGCCTTGATTCTTGAAGATGATTGTATAATGATATAGCTTTCACAATGTGACTGTGTGATTGTGAAAACCTTGTGTTTGATGCTCCTTTTATCTAGGGTGTGGACAGATGAGTAAAAAATATGGATAAGAAATAAATACTAGGTGGGACAAAGGTTAAAATAAGTTGGGTACATGGAAATAACAGTGGTCAGTGAGAGCGAGAGGTAAGGGGCATGGTGTGTATGAGTTTTTCTTTTTATTTCTTTTTCTGGAGTGATGCAAATGTTCTAAAAAATGATCACAGTGATGAATATACAACTATGTGATGATATTGTGAGCCATTGATTGTAACCATGTGTGGAATGCTTGTGAGTTAAGTTTTATCAATAAAAACATTTTAGAAAAAGATCCCCCTATCCAAACGGCTGCAGGTGGTGGAGATTGCTGAAATCCTGGCAGTGACCTGAAACACCAGGGAACCTGCTAAGGGCTCCGCCTGCTGCGGACACAAGGCAGGGAGGAAAGGCCACAGGCGGGCTCCAGGTGCGGCCAGCTGGCCTCAACTCCCCACTGGAGCTGTGTGGCCCTGAGACAAGAGCCTGGAGCTTCAGCTTCTTAATGACACGGGGACCCCACCTGCCCACACAGAGGTAATAGTGAGCAGATGACAGCACGGCGAAAGCACCAGCACCTGGCAAGTTCACAAATTAATCCCACACCCCACACTGCACTGCCTGCCTCCTAGGACCCGCCTGCCCTACCCGGTAGGAAGTTGAATGGCACTTGTTACTCTTTTGGTTAACACGAAGATTTGGAAATCATCAGACATGTTTGTATACCACCTTTAAAGGGGGAAAAGAAAAAAAAAGATGAGCCGTTAAAAAGCCTGGGGTGTGGGAAAGTAAGGGGTAACATCAAGTCAGAGAAAAAAAAGGGGTTAGTTAACACCCTAAATGACACCAAATTCTAAAATGAACTCAATATTACAAGCTTCAGCTCTCCCAAACAAGTCATTTTTTTAGCTAAGGGCATATGTAATTAAAGTTAAAAGCATACTAAAATAACATTTTAGCTATTGACCTTAATGATCCTTTTATAAAGCCAAAACATAAGCATATGAAACTAACTTGACTTCTTGTCTTCTAACATTACACATATCCTTTAAACGGAAGTCCTGATAGAATGTTACATTTGTGCTGAACCTAAATCCAGATGTTCGCAATCCTGTTTTACACATTTGAGCTTATTAGCTGGTTCAGCAGTTGCATTTCTCCATCTTCAATTGGTAGTAGGAAAGGGAGAAGAGGTTTGCTTTTGCTGAACAACCAATGATTCTAGTGATCAGGATTTTTGTTGCTGTTTTTATTGGTTTAGCACAAATTTCACCATCCAGACAAGAACCCTCTCCCACTACAACACACACACACACACACACACAGCACATGCTGGGCTTATGTTGCACTTTTTAAAGGAGGCAACCAGAGAACTGTTGATCACTACTATTTTTACAATGTATCTCCTAACAGAAAGGAAGTATCCCAGTTTTGGCCGCAGGCAGAAAACCACTGTCAATGCCATAAGCACAAGCACTACTTGACTGAATAACCACTGGTGGAGTAAATCACGTAAGCCTAGTCTCAAAGCCTCTCTTTTGCTATTACTGGTCTTTAATTCTCAAGAAACCTGAACTTTAGACTATGGCAGCAACCTGTTTTCTGAATTTGGCATATGTGTCATAGTTCCTCACAACAGCACAAACACTATTTGCAATCACAGATAAGCATAAATGTCATTTAAATTTGGTTTTGAGTGTAGAAAGATATTTAGATATAATATCTAAGTTAGCTCAGCAGCTTCTGCCTCCCCCATCTGGTGCACCCCCAGCCTCCCACTCCCCACCAGCCACCAGGCCAGGCTGCCTTACTAAACTGCTGTTTTTAACTCTGTTCTGTAAGGATGAACATCATACAAAATAGCTGCAGTTTACAGGAAGATACCGCCAACAGTGAAGAAGCACAAGTTAAATAGAAAATGGTCTATTTAACTTTAATACATGCTCAGGTGTGCAAATCAGAAGGCTTCAGCAATCTCTCATCTGTCAGAAATATGAGAAGGGAACCTGCATGGAAATTTACAGAAAAATCCCTCAATTATGAGCTACTCTGTGGCATGGACAGGCACTCAGCCTAGTGGAGGGAAGAGATACTATGACAACAGAACTTAATTTTGTTACTTTGTACAAGGATTACTGAATTAAATGGCAACTCAAGAGGGAGAAGGAATGGCAGAAGAGGAGATGAGTCCTGAAACAAATGTAACAGCTCAACCTCATTCATTTTCATTCCAACTCCCCCCAAATCGTTTTTAAAGCCCAGGCTCAAACATTTTAGACTCCATATGTACAACACTGTAACTGAAATCATTACAAGGGAGAGAGAATGTATTAGTACTTGTGTATTTTTAGATGCTGGGGATAAAGCCTTGTTAGTATAGTTGCAGGTTTTTTTGGACAAGAAACAGAACCACAAGCAGGGACAAACCTGTGTTACCTCTATCCAGCCTTCCTGCCAAGAGTTCACAGGCTGTTTCCAATCTTGTGTTGAAAGGAAGCCCAGAAAGCAAACCACCACCAAAAATTATACTAACACACCAAACTGCGCCCTTTTGCAAGAACAGCCAATGTCAGGTAGGACCTGCTAATACAAAGATGTTTATCTGGATGTCATTTTTTAACTCTTTGTGGACACTCAGGAATCTGGCATTAAAATTATGGAGATGTTTGTTTTAAGGACCTAAGAGCAGTTAACGTTAGAACCTAAGTATTTCAGGGTGGCCAGAGAGTCTGGAAACATATAGTCAAAATTGGAAAATATCTGCCTATTAAATTCACAATCAGTGCCAGCACTTGATGAGCTGGGGAAGCTAATCAGGAACGAGTCCAACAAAACGGCACACACCAGCGTTACACCAGAATGGTGAGAAAATGTGACTGATTTTCAAAACCCTGGTCCTGTGGAGTGGGCTCCACGCTTTGCCATATCTGAATTCTGAACCCCTTTGATTGCTTCTTTGGGGACTAAGCACAGGCTTAGTCAATGAAAACCAGACAACATCAGAGTCTCAGGTACATGGATGGAGAGGTGTTATATTAACACATCACATTCAACACAATTTTGCACAGCACATTGAACAACGCATTACTAATGGGGGTGAATCATGGAACCCATCATGATTTTAAACATAATGTAAACAAACCATTTTCGGCATGTGATATATTCACATATTGCAGAATCTGTGGCCTTATGGTTTGACAGGGTGAGGCCAGCATGTACTCTGGGAGTCTGTCCCGCAACCACCGTACTTCAGCCAGCCTGAGGTTGACGCCACAAACACTGGACCAGCAGAGCCTGCCTCTCTGAGCCCAAACAGCCCTGCTGAGGGGTTTACAAAGCGCACACCAATGAAGGCTGCAGGAACGCTGGGTCCAGGGCCAACCGCTGAATGCTTTTTCCTGGAAGACAGAGGCTGTCATTGACCCCTCATGGCCTGACACCAAAAGGTTCACAGGAAAAAACTAACCTTCCTTCTCTGCTCCTCCATTCCAAGAACGGGCTTGGGGGCTGGGGGGAGACACAAGCTGAGATGCTCCCCCACCTCCACCCCGACCCCGATTTTTATTAAGCGGGTCTGGGGCCCACCTAGCCACCCAAACCCATAAAACTCATCCCGCTGGGAGGCATGCCCGCCTTAGCCCAAACCTGGTACTTCTGTCCCCAAGGCCAACCTGGGCAAAAGATTAACCTAGTCGCCAGCCCCGAGTCCACGGCCCGAGCCAACTCCGGAGAGAGAGCGCCAACTCTCTGCTTGTTTTACAGGAAATACTTCCTGGCACGTGTCGAGGGCCCCCCGAGCGCAGCACCAGGTGCCACGTGGTTGCCCCTAACCGGGCTCCATCCGCCCGAGGGCAGCCGGGCCCGGGTGACCCGCACCGCCTCGTCCCAGCCACGCGGGCTCCAGCCCAGGCGCCCCGCGGCCAGGCGGGGGGAGGGGGGGCGGGGACACAGGTGGCGCCCGAGGGAGCGGGGCAAGGGAGGCGCCGACCCCGCCCCCCGCCAGGAGAGCCGCGGGCGCCCCGCCGAGCCGCCGCACCCCCCCTCCCGGGCCCCACCTGTGGCCCCCGCGGCCCGCTTCCCCCCCCTGGCGGCGGGAGACTCGGGGCCCGCGCGCTCCCCACCTGCCCCGCGCCCCGCCGAGCCCGGCCCCGCCCGCCCCGGGCCGCAGCCCACCCCCCCACCCCCCCCCGGCCGGCCGCGCGCTGCGGTGGGGTGCGGGGTCGGAGAGGGAGGACGCGGCTCGCCGGCCCCGCCACGCGGGCTCGCAACTTCGGGCCGGCCGGGCAGCCGCCCCCCGCGCGCCCCGCGCACTTACAGCCGTAGCGGGGCCTCTGCAGGGCGGGCGGCTCCTCGTGCGGCATTCGGCGCGGCTCCGGGGGCCCGCCCGGGGCGCGACCCCCGCGGCCCTCCTCGCCGGCCAGACTCGCGGGCTCCGCGCCCCCGGAGGCGCGCTCCGATCCGGCCTCTCGCTGCGCCGCGCCGGGCCCCGGAGGCGGGCGACTCACTCCCCGAAGGCGCCTCGGCCAGCGGCTGCCGCGCGCACTGAGTCCTCCGGGCTGCCGCTGCCACCTGGGCTGGCCGTGGACTCGCCCCGCGCGCCGGCCGCCGCCCCCCGCTGCCCTCCCTCGGCTCCCGCCCAGCCCCGTTAGCCCGGCCGGGCAGCGCCGCGCCACAGCGACCCCTAGCGCGCGAGGGGCGCAGCGCGGGGCG